>JADRCH010000166.1:689319-888796 GCA_019843965.1 Rhynchomys soricoides | reverse complement strand
GGTAACACACCCATCACAACCCCAGCCCTGGTAACACACCCATCACATTAGCCTTTTCCCTTCCTCCAAACCACAAAGCTCCCCCCACCCCCAGGAGAACCTTGTTTCTCCCAACCCAATAGGAAAGCAGCTGCAGAGGCCAGGCCATACTATACATGGGCAGAAGGCCTAGCCATGATTGCTGGAAGCCACACCCAAGGCCTCATCGAGTGACAATTACACATCTGAACTCCAAGGTTCAGCTGAGTTGTGTGTGCGGCCCTGAGGCTGGAGAGCACCCAGTCAGCCTAGCATCCTGCCGTGTTTGTGGTGGGAGCTTAGGGCCCCAGGGTCACTTGTGCTGCCTTTCTCATAAATGGACCAAAGGCCAGCACCCACAGCTTCATCAGTTCCTTCCCAACCACACACCAACCCACCTGAGTTCCACGGCTCTGGCAGCCTGGTTCAAGATCACATTTGCTTATTTCCTACCTTGTCAATATTTACCTCCCTTTCCCAAAACAAAACAAAAAACAGTATTTACACTAACACTACATAAATGTGTAAATGTTGCTTGCACTGGGCTTGTATGTCTTCTCTCTACTGTTAAGGGGTGTATCTCCCTTTCTGTATCATAACTTCCTGATTCTTCTCTAGAGTATCTTTCATTTTCTGTGGTCCATGGCTACCAGGCGCCCATCAGGTCTGGTTTCTCCTTGAAGAGCACATGCAGTGGTCAGGCCCTCCCCAGCGCACATAGGATTTGCCCCTGACATTTTCTAGCAAAGGTTCCTGGATACTCACATGTGGAGTCCCAGAGGCCTAAGCCTTTGAGATAGTCATCCATGGCTTCTGATCCTAAAGACACTAGCAAGACACTGTTGGCAGGACCAGGACCACTGTCAGCTTCACAAATATAGGGTGTCCAGAGGCAGGCACCAAGAAAACCCAGCTGCCAGGAGCTGGTGTTCTCTTTGACCTCCCCTCAGCAAGGATTCTTCAGCTGTTGTCAGGCCAGTGAGGCTGAAAGGCTGGGCCGCTTGTTCTTTGCTCATTTCTGATGCCCACTTCCAGATTGGTGCCTTAGCTTATTATGTAGCAAAAAGGTCAGGTGCTTCAAGTACCAGACATGAAAGCCATCAGCTGGCTGTGTGAGACATTAGAGCTCTCTAACAGACTCTTTTTGTTTGTTGTTTTTGAGACAAGGTTTCTGTGTGTGTAACCCTGGCTGTCCTGGAATTCACTCTGTCCCAAGTACAGGTTGGCCTCAAACTCAGAGATCTGATTGCCTCTGCCTCCCAAGTACTAGGATTAAAGGCATGTGCCACCGCAGCCCAGCTGTAACAGGCTTTTATAAAGGTTTTCTACCTGCTCTCTTAAACCTTGGCCTGTCACTCCCTCACAGTGTCCTTCCTTCACAGTAGCAGGTGGAGGGTCTTGCCAGGAGTTTATGTTTTTCTGACACAGGGTCTCACTCTATAGCTCCAGGTGGCCTGGAATTTTCTATGTAGACCAGACAGGTCTCAAATTCAGAGCTCAGCCTATTTTCCTGGTGCTAGAATTAAAGGTATGTGTCACTGCGCCAACCAATGTCTTAAGGGTTCCTCCTCCTCCTCCTCCTCCTCCTCCTCCTTCTCTTCCTCCTCCACCTCCACCACCACCTCCTCCAGCAGCAGCAGCAGCAGCAGCAGCAGCAGCAGCAGCAGCACCACCACCACCACCACCACCACCACTTATGTGCACATGGAGGTCAGAGGATCCAGGTCTTCCCTACCATGTGAGTGAAACATTGCTCAGTGATAGCGTGTCTGTCTACCACACAGTTCTGGGTTCAATCTCCAGAGCCACACACAAAAAGCTCAAAGCAAACCAAAATGTCCCTTGAGCTGGTTCCCAACACCCACACCCCATGGTTTTCTAAGTATATGCAAAGCAGGATCAAGAGGGTTGTTGAATTAGGGATTTCTCAAAAGAATAATAAATCCCCAAGACTGCAGGGCTCGGGAAGAATGTTTGATGATCTGTGACCTGCTGTCCCCAAAGCCTGTGTTTTTCAAAGACCCAGTGAAGGAAGGCCCTGTGTCCTAGGTGTCAGTGATCACAGCCTCTGAGCCACACAGTGCCAGTTCTTCCTTGGCTGGTTTTCATACCACCTACCAATAATAGGCCTTGGCTCTGGCTCACCCAACCTCTGCCTTCTGGGAGTTTGTGCAACTCCTTCCTTCCCCTCTAAGCCTGTTCTCACACAATCCATTACAGACAGTTAGCATGGAAGTCATCCTGTGCTTATTAGTTCCTCAGGGAGAAAGGGAAGGAAAACTCCCATGACTTCCACAAGAGCTGAAACTACCTCAGTTCAAACTTTTTGTCTGGAAACTTTGCAACTTGTGAAACTCTAGGTATTCCACTACTTAGCAACTCCACAACTTCAAGGGCCTTTATCCTCCCCAAGGACCTTTGAGAACTGCAAAATACTGCCTGCATGCCCAAATGAAAACCTCACTGGTCCTAATGTGTCGCTAGCATTACCTGGTCTTAGCTAGCCTCCAAAAGAAGTCAAAAGCATTACCATGACAAATGAGGGTGGACTAGTAATTGAGACTGTGCTGAGTCCCCACACTGTCATTTGTCTGCTGAAGGACTCATTTTTTTCAAAATGACAAAGTTTTCACATGCCAAAATATACACTCCAGGGGCTAGAGAGATGCTTCAACAGTAAGGAACAATTGTTGCACTTGCACAGGACCTGAGTTTGGTTCCCAGCACCCATATCAGGCAGCATACAGCTCCATCTCCAGGGTTGTCTCGACACCCTCTTCTGGCCTCACTGAGCCACCTACTAACACTGCAAACGTAGTAACCAGATGTGGGCAAGCACCGTCTAAACCACACCAGCGTGCCCAATAGCCAGTGCCTAGGATCACAGTATATTGAGGTGACACCTCTGTCCATTGTATGGAGCCAGGCATGACCCAGAGCACTTGCCTCTGGCACCTTCTCCCTGCTCTCAGAAAGGTTTGGGGTTCTCAAATGAGAAAGAAAAGAAATCCCAGCACTTGGTAGAACAAGGAAGGAAAAATCACACAAGTTCAAGGTCAGCCTGGGCTAAAGAAAAAAAAAAAAGAACAAATCAACCGCCTGCTTTCAAGTCTAAACAAATACAACTCACTTGGCTCAGAAAAAGCAGGCTGCTGTTACCCCAAAGCTGTGATAAGCTAGCCCATCTGCCAATCTATCTTCCTTTCTACTGGTTCATTCTGCTTTGTGAAGCTCAAAAATCAGCTAGGAGCTCAACCTTCAGGCGCCCAATCCAGTCCACAGCAAAGGCTAATTTTATGCAACAAAACCCTGCTGGAGTACACACATCTGCCCTGGCTTCATGCCAGGGAAGGCTGCCAAAGGTCATTGGCACTCTGGATTACTGTGGTGGTGTGAATTAAGATGGCCCCCAGGCCCACAGGGAGTGGCACTATTAGGAGGCGTGGCCTTGTTGGAGGAGGCGTGGCCTTGTTGGAGGAGGTGTGTCTCTAGGGTGGGCTTTGAGGGCTCAGAATCTCAAGCCAGTACATATCCTTATAAAAGGCCATGGTGTCTCTTCACAGCAATGGAAACCCAAACTAATACAGTCACCAAGCCACTAGGGTGTCTCACAGGGTGGCAAGGAAGCTCACTCACCTAGAGGGCTGAGGGCAGCTGCCACGCTCTCCCCCACATTCTTCAGGAAATTGACATTAGGATCCTCTGATGGAGCAGAAGCTGTTGATTTTTACAAAAAGAAAGATGACCTCTAATTCTGTGACTCTGCCACCTACCACAGTCCTAGGACTTGGGTGCCAAGGTCCCTATCATCAAGGTAATCCTTGGCTTGGGACAACCTGACCACACTTGGTTGTTTCCTCTTCTTCCCTCCCCTCGGCAAGCTTGGTCCCCTAGTGAGTCACATGTTGGGCCTCTCTGGCTTCTGTACCAGAGGCTCAGTACAGCCAATGTGTAAATACTGACCTTGTCCTAGATGTGCTGTTTACTCAAAATCAACATAGCCCAGCTGGCTGTGCTGGCACATGTCTATAATCTAAGCCTCAAGAGGCTGAGGCAGGAGAATCTCAAACTTAAGGTCATCTTGGGCTACATGGTGAATTCTAGGCTCCCCAGGGCTACAGAAAGACTCAAGAGGGGAAAAAAATAAATAAATAAAAAATCAAAAGGCAGAATCCCCAAATCTAGAATGTGGGCCTACTTGTAAGTTCTTTGCTTTCAGGTTGTTGAGACAGGATCTAATGCCAAGACTGGCCCTGAATTCCTGATCTTCCAGCCTCTACTTCCTGAGGCCTAAGATTATAGTGTCTGTGCTGCCACACCTACCTGGCTTTGTGACCGTGGGGTGTTTTTTTTGTTGTTGTTGTTGTTGGTTGTTGTTGTTTTTTTTAAAGATTTGAGCAATTCTGGCCCAGATAATCCCAGGTTAACCCAAAACAAAAGAAAAGACAACCTAGAAATCTAGCCATCTACCCATACCCTCAGGGCAGCCTAGCAGGGCAGGGTGGGCCATTTAGGGAAATTAGTGGATTTAGGCTCCCTTGCAAACAGAAATGCTTTGTCTGTGCGGTTAAGAGGATTGGATACCACAGATAAGGACAGAGAAAGGCACAACAAAGGATCCCTTATGTGTTATGTGCAAGGCCTAGGTTCAACCTCCACACTCCCCCAGAAAACAAAAAAATTAAAGAGATGTGTAATATAAAGCTTATCATGGGTGCTTCTGGGCTTCAGGCTATAAGGGCAGCTTGGCGGAGGGCCCACCTGAACTAGCTGGCTACTTAGGACACCCAAAAGCCAGTTCAAATACCAGCCTTACCTGACTCAGCTGTGGGGCAAGGGCGAGCATCCCCAGCCCGAGGAGGACGTGGGCTCCAGTTCCCCGGTGGGCCCATCTCCCAGCCAGGCCAGCCAAAGTGTCCGTGTTTCAGCTTCCGAAGCCAGCGGCTATGAGAGAGGCTCTGGGTGGGAAAAAGCAAGGCAGGGCAGTGAGGGGTCAGTGTTTCCAGCTCCCACCAACCAGTATGTCCCCCCCTCCTCCCCAGGAAGACTGCAGAGAGCCAGCTCACATCAGAGAGGTGGCCAAAGGGGTTAGGAAAGATGAGCTTGCTGTGCTCCCTGTGCAGGCCCTTCCCCTCGCAGACGCTGCACAGGTCATAGTCTGGGCACACACTGCACTTATAGCGAGTTCCCACCACAGGCCCGTTGCAACCATCACAAATCACATTGGGGTGCACCATGTTTCGGGATGGCTCCTGAGCACAGGATGTGCGATGATCTCGCCGGCACTCCTTCTTCTCTGCAGGGAGAGTCAAAGAGTCCATCCAGAATTTAGTTGTTAAGGACAACTCCTCAGGAGGCCAGGAGGTACCAGGCCCTGCTCTGTTAAACACTCATGGCCCACACAGCAGGACCTCTGTACCTCTGACAACACCCAGCCCCCTACACCCACCCCAGGCATCAGAACTCATCTCTGTTCTACACAACTCAGACTCCTGACTCTTCGAGGAAAGCCGCATAGGAAGTACCGGGATTCAGTCTTTACCTTTAATGTAGATGCGGAAGATGTCATCTTTCACATAGGACATGGCCATTGTCAGCTCCTCATCACTGGAAAAGGCAACCAAGTCCCCATCCTCATCTAGATTGTTTAAGGAACAACATATCAGAGCCAGGGACACAGCTCAGTGGTGGAGCATGCAAATGTTTATGTTCCATTCCCAGAACTGGAAGCCAAAAAGGCAGCAGAGGCACCTAGCATGGGTGCTCGCTGCTGCAGTGCACAGAGTCCAGTGGTAAAGAACATCTGCAGCAGAGGCTCTGGGGCAAGCAGCAAGATGGGCCATTCATTCTGATATGGGAGGAATACGTGCACTAACCTAGGTCCTAGATAAGTCACATGCAGAAGGCAGAGCATATATCATGTGTATAAGGGTCCAGCCTCCTGCCGCTTAACCATTGGGCCATCTGTGCCCTCAGGCCACGCCTAACCAGGTCCATCACCTGGGAGATCTCAGCCAGTACCCTCGTTCTGATGGCCAGCCCTTCAAAGGCCTCAGACTGCAGAAGGAAAGGAGATAAGCAAGCCCATCGGTCCCCTCCCTTCAACTTCTCAGTTAGAAACCATTGTGCATTCAGACACCAGCTAAGTTGTTCTGAGGTTGAAGTTGTTTTGTTTGTTCAGTTTTTGTCAAGTCTTTGTTTTCTGCTTTTAGGGGCGGGATCTTAGTATGTAGCCCTACCTGGCCTGACATTACTTAGAACAGGACAGCCTACAACTTGTGGAGAGTTGAGCCTCCTTAATGCTGGGATTACAAACATGCAACCAAGCTTCCAGGTGGATTTTTAAAAAATACTACTTTTTACATATGTATGTATGTATGTACAGGTGCACACGCATGCGCACACTTATGTTTGTGCACGTGCCACAGAGCCCAAGAGGGTTGGATTCCCAGGAGCTGCAGTTGTGATGAGTGCTAGGAACAGAACTTGGTCCTCTGATAGAGCAGCCAAGGCTTTAACCATTGAGCCATTTCTCAAACCCATCTGGCTTCATTTTTATGTTAGCACACAGGTGCTGGGATCACAGCCTTATGCTTACGTCAGTACAAATAGTCTTCAACCACCTCATACAGGCCAAACCACACATCTGCAGACTAGGCTAAGCCTCTGGGCAACAACCACTTAGCAACAGCTACCATAAGAGGGATGGCCTCAAAGATACCAACAGCCCAGTGTCCACCAACTAAAGACCAGATAAATTAAACATGACATATCCAAGCAGACTATTTTTCATACACAAAAGGAAATCAAGTACCACCCAGGCATACAGCACATAAATGGAATCCTTGCCTAGCATATGCAAAGCCCTGGGTTCAATCTCCAGTAGTGGAGGGGGGGAAATGTACTGGTGAGAGCTACAGTACAGATGGGCCTTGGACATATTAATAAGTGAATGAACAAAACTTCTTCACTGTGCCAGCCTGGTCTACAGAGTGACAGCCAGGGCTACACAGAGAAACCCTGTCTTAAAAAACCAAAAAAACAAAACAAAACAAACAAAAAAAAAGCCATGATAAGGCTGCATTTATATAGTGTTCTAATTCCTAATAGTAAAATGAATACTAAAGTAAACCAGCCATCGCCTGGGAATGACAAACATTTTATATATATTTATATAAGACAAAAAAAATTCTAAATCGAATGTGATAACAGTTATACAACTCATTTTTTAAAAAAATGCAAGGAGCTGGGGAGGTAGCTCAGTTGCTAGAGAGCCTAACACGCATGAGGCCCTGGATTGGATCCCTAGCACAAAGAAGATGACTCGGAAGGACAATCTGGAGATAGAGGCCATCCCGGTCGTCCAGTAAGCCCTGTCTCTGCTAATACAAAAGAATATTCGTTACACACTTTTACTGGGTGAATTGCATAGGACCTAGGTAATAACGCCGTTACACTGAAATTTTTCTGTGCAGGAGTAATCCCTGTGATTCCTGCACTGGAAAACTGAGACAAGAAGATTGACGTGAGCGAGGCCAGCCTAAACCACTCGGTGAATTCAAGGCCAATCAGGCTACGTGGCTTTATCTCAGAAAAGAGAGAGACTGACCAACCAACCTGGCCTACCCACAGTGCTCCATAAAGAGATCTCAATACCGTCCCCTCCCAGAGGGAGGGCCTTAGCCACTTGTCTCCTGTCAACAACATCTAGCTCCACCCCATGCAGTCACCAGCCACTCCAATGCAAGAGACTGAGCTAGTTCCGGGGTCCCCTACCTCCCTTCCCACGGGCTGCCCCACCCCGCCCCCGCTGCTTATTTTTCCGCGTCACTCTTCTCCACCCCTCCTCCACGTCTGCCCGGTCCCAGCTCTTCCGGGGCTTTAACTGAACCCACCACCTGGCGTTACCCGGAGCAAGCGAACCGCTGGATGTCAGCTGTAACCTGAGCGGCCGCCTGACCACCCTGTCCCCGCGGGAAGCCAGAGGACGCGCCATCGCGTCCTCGCCCAGACCTGCTACTCTGTAGCGGGTGGGGGGTGGGGAGGTTGGCTTCCCCGCCCCAGGCCCTCACCGCGGTAGTGCGCCTGGAAGCCGCCAGGCCGCAGCGTGGGGAACAGCACAGCCACCCGGCTCAGCATCCTCTCGCAGGGCCCCGGGCCAGCCGCGGCCTCGGCTTCTGCCTCCGGCTCCGGGCTGAAGCAGAAGCTGAAGCGGCGGATCTCGCGGGCCGCCTCCTCCTTGCCCAGAAGATAGGCCTTCACCGTGAACGACGCCATAACTGCGGACTAGGTACCGATGAAACAGCTGGGCAGCGGCGGCGGGGAGAGCCCAGCTTTTATAAGAAACGGGGAGCCCCGCCTCATGGGGGGCGGAGCATCTCTGGGCTCCGCCCGTCCCCGCTGGCTGGGAGGCCGCTCGAGTCCCCTTGATAGGACCCCTGGCAGGTATGGGGGCGAGGCACCCCCACTGCTTGCTCTTTTCTTTCCCCTCTTTTCTTTCCCTCCTAATACATGGGTGACCCCAAGAGACCAGCCGCAGCCCTCAGCTCGTTGGGAAAAGAACCGGTAAGTATCCGAGCCTAGGAGCCTCCCAGGCTTAGGCCTGCCTATGACTCAGCAGTGTAGTCCCCAAGCCAAGGGGGATGTCCAGCACAGAAGCTAGGATTTCTACTGTCAGGTAACCAGTCCTTGGCCAAGCAAGCTGTTTCACAGGATGCTATTCCGACCCTCCCAATTTTAGTGTCCCCGGTTTTAGCCCCCCACCCTACTCTCTCGGCATCCACCATGACCATCCCCTCACTGAATAAAGGGACATCACCCACTATCTTAGGCCTAACCCAATTTAACAAAGATCAGGTTGAGAGGTGTTGGACAAGCACTGATGATTTCTCACAAACCCATCCTGTAGGAGGGGTAGCCACGGCTCCATAAGCAACAGTATTCACCACCTGTTCATTGCAACCAGAGATTCCTCACAACAGCCCCCCCCCACAATCCACACCACACACTCTCAGGCTCTAAGGGGGAAGGGGCAGGGGAGGGGGGATGTATCTCAGGCCTTAGTGGCTTCCAAGAGCACAAAAGGATCTGACCACCTGCCCTCCAATAAGGAACCAAAATATGAGCTTTAGCCAGTCATGTGCCACAGGCTTGTTATCCCAGCTGTTGGAGATACTGAGGCAGGAGAATACCAAGTTCAAGGTCTGCCTGAGCAACTTGGTGAAATTGTTCCAAAATAGAAAGTGATCCTAGTACTTGGGAGGCCAGAGGTTCTGGAGTTCAAAGCCAGCCTTGGCTACAAGAGACCTCTCCAAAAAAAAAAAAAAAAAAAAAAAGGCAAAATAAAGAGGCTGACTATGCAGTTTAGTAGGGATATGGCTCATGGGGATTTAGCTTAGTAGGGATACAGTTCATGAGGATTTAGCTTAGTAGGGATATACCCAGGGGGATACCACTAATGGGAATTTGGTATAGCTCAGTGACAGAGCACCTGCCTAGTACATGTTACATCTTAGTCAACCCTCAATACAAAAGCCAAAACCAGGAAATGCTGTTTTCTGTGGCAAAAGTGACCTGTTAGCTAGCATGATGACACACATCTGTAACCCCAGCACTTGGGAAGCTGAGTCAGGAGGAATTGTAACTCAAGGCTAGGCCAGGCTTGCACAGCAAGTCCTACTCTCAAAAACAAATTAAATGAATAAAAGTAAACTGGACTCTTAGCAGGAACCTGGTCATGGGAATGGTAGAGGCCACGGAGGAATGACACCATGTAAGGCCTTCCAGGCATGGTTCCGTCAGGAGACTCAGACCTGCTGAGTCAATCTCATGGGAGAAGACATGCTGGACAGAATTGGAGCTCACGTCATGTCCCTGAGGCAGGGTCCTAGGGAGATGTTCTCCCTGAACCTCTCTTGGAGGTGGTTTTATGGGAGCAGAAAAACCTGGAATTTTAGGACGACTCAGCAATGGCCAGTGATTTGCCACACAGGTGTGACTGCCGTTTCCCTGGTGGCTGGAAGGTTCACACCTATTGTCCTGGAGGGCAGTCCCATTTTAGGCTTTCCCCTCCAACAGTTGAGAGCCCAGGAAAAGGCCCCAGATCCTGCAGGACCCTCTGCTAATGCAGAAGACAGTGGGGTGGGGGGTGGGGCGCAGAGGCTGTATTCTGCCGGCAGCTGCTGGCCAAACATGACTCAGCAGTCCAGTGGCCTGACTGCCTTAAAGCTTCAAGCAGTCAAACTTCCTATGGGACATCTGAGCCAGTGGGGAACCCTGAGGAGGTCCTTTACTTTGTCACCAGTGGGAGAAAGAGAAATGTCAGGAAATGGGGCCCAGGGCAAGTTGGCCGGAGACTCCTGCCTCTCTCTGGGAGATGCCCCGGGTTCCAGGCCAGGCCAGCATGCCCTGCTGCCTACAGCAACTCAGGAACTCTCCTCAGTTCCCAGGCCAGCAGGGAGGTAAACAAGGCTGAGGCTGGGGAACCCCCTGGCGGGGCCCTGTCTGCTTGCTGTGGTCAGGTGGCCTGGGCGGCTATGAGTCAAGGTCCCATGATCATGGTCATAACAGGGGGATCTCAAGCTGCTGCAATCCATTCCATAGCCAGAAGACAGGACGGAGAAGGTTCTTGAGGGTGTGATG
Source organism: Rhynchomys soricoides (assembly GCA_019843965.1). NCBI lineage: Eukaryota > Metazoa > Chordata > Mammalia > Rodentia > Muridae > Rhynchomys > Rhynchomys soricoides. The sequence continues at coordinate 878,137 of JADRCH010000166.1, read as the reverse complement.
TCTCTGGAGCAGGGTCTTGGGAGGGGTCTCTGGAGGACCCTACCACAAAGTGAACTTTCAGATAAGTCAGACCAGGCATCTTGCCAATGTCTGCATCTTTTTCATGAGTCCACCTGTCCCTCACCCACTGAAACATAGACTAGAGGAAAGGGGAAAGCTTTGGCACCATCTTTGGGCAGGTGACTAGCCCTGTCTTTGAAATGGGTCAGGAGTGGAAGGACCTGAGCTCCTCCCTAGGGAATTCCCCACAGATGTGCTAATAGAAGTTACCAGAGAAGTACATATGAAGACCTTAAGTGGGTTGAGGTGGATGAGAGGAGAACACAGGCGAGACCTGAGTTAAGATGACCTCTGCTGTCTGTCTCTTTGGGTTCTCCCAAGGCTTGGAAATGGTTTCCTCACTGAAGCTAGCTCCAGACACACTAGAAGTGGGCTCAGTCAGATCCTATTACAAATGGTTGTGAGCCACCATGTGGTTGCTGGGAATTGAACTCAGGACCTCTGGAAGAGCAGTCAGTGCTCTTAACCTCTGAGCCATCTCTCCAGCCCCTTGATTCGTATTGTTAAGTCTCATGTAGTCCATATGTCCAGAAATAAGCTCAAGCTGGACTGTAGAAGGATTTCTGGTGGTAAGATAAATGCCAGCATTCCTCAAGAACTTACGAAGTGGGTTTACCCCTAAAAGAGCCATTCCCTGAAAGCAGTCATGGCTGAAGGGTCATAGTTTTCCATTGACATACATCTCTATCAAAGCCCATGCTGGCCTTCAGGCTCCCTACTCATAAGTACTTGTTAGACTTTTCAAAGACCCTCCCCCCATCCTGGCCCGTCTCGCCTCCCCAGAGCCCCTTTCCTCAGATACCCATTTATATATAACAATAAGGTTGGGCTGGAGAGATGGCTCAGCAGTGAAGACTGCTCTTCCAGAGGTCCTGAGTTCAATTCCCAGGAACCACATGGTGGCTCACAACCATCTGTAAGGGGATCTGATGCCCTCTTCTGGGGTGTCTGAAGACAGCTACAGTGTAGTCACATATATAAAATAAATATATAATTCTTAAAAACAAAACAAAAAACAGCAAGGTTCGTTCCTGCCCCCTACCCCTGCATCTCTTGCTATCTCTGTCCATCTCCACTGTTCTCTCCTGCTCTCCTGCCTCCTTAGCCCCGACCATGTCAACTCTGCTTCTGGTTTTCTCTGCCCTGAGCTCTTCTAGATGCCTCTGGATATTTTCTCCCTTTCCTTTACAATAAAAACCTTCTCCCCCCACCCACCCCCAAAAAACCTTCCCCCAATGAAGGAGCAGTCACATGGTAGTTTCTTTACTGCACTGTCTAGCATATTGAGTCGTGGGATGAGGAGTCCATATGAGCAATATGAGCACTGGTCTGCTGAAGCCAAGGCTGCTGAGGATTCAGGCCCAGATGCTCAGACTGTTAGCATTCTGTCTAAACTCTTAAAGAGACTAGGGATCTACAGGGGCACAGCCTCTGTAGATCCCCACTCCACCCAGCCCCAGTGAGATGAGTTTCTCTGTGAGAATGCCAGGGCAAGGGTGGTCACTCTTCTACTCACCCACACTTGAGTGGCACACCCCCAAATTCCCAGATATGCCCAACAAATTCCAGCTGGTACTTCTCCCAGACTCTTATCCTGTCTGGATCCCTTTTCTCCCCCATCTCTGCAGGAGTGCCTTCCCTGGCCACCCCTAGGAACACCTCCAAGTACTGGATATCATTTTGTTCATGGCTGACTAGCATGTTATCACCTCCTTCTCAGGTTCCTTCATGGCTTTGGAATGCTTTTCTCAAGTTGGTTGATATTCTCTAGGGTGTGGAGTCAAGAGTCCAGATGAGGGGCTGGAGAGGTGGCTCAGCGGTTAAGAGCACTGACTGCTCTTCCGAAGGTCATGAGTGCAAATCCCAGCAACTACATGATGACTCACAACCATCTGTAATGGGATCTGATGCCCTCTGAAGACAGCCCAGACAGTGTACTCATATAAATAAAATAAATATTTTTTAAAAAACAACAAACAAACCCAGGGCCTCCCCTCATGCATATTAGGCAGGCACCCTGCATCCCCAGCCTCTCTTTTTACAGAAGCACAATCATAGGGTTTCTGGCTCCCCAGCAGAAGGGGGACACATCTTTAAAGATGGCTTTAAAGATTATTCTAATAGGAAAACTGCAGAGGGAGTTACTTAATGCCACGCTGTTGGGGCAGTGGAATCTAGGGACCCTTCAGTTCCTCTGGAGTTGGACCACCCACTGGGATGAAAGAAGTCCACAAGGCTGGGGTTTGACTCCAGTACGAATGCACACTCAGGGTGGGGGAGCAAGAGAGGAGGAGAGGGAGGGAGGCTAGACCCAGAGGACCATACACAGGCTTGGTGAAGAAGCTGTTAGCTATACCCAGAAGGAAAAGGGAGGCAGAACAAGGCCCAAGGTGAGTCCACAGACACAAAGCTGGGTGCCCCAGGTTAACAGAAAACTCCCTGTGAACTTGTTACTCTTGGGAGCCAACACCCAAAGGACAGAGTAGGAGCCCTGGAGGGAGGGCTGCAAACCACCTGGGGGAAGCTGCTCTCCACTGTGCTCAAGTGTGTGTGCTTGAGTCCGCAGCATTGGCAGGTCTCCTTCACAACTGAAAATATCAGCTGACTTGTTTTCAGTCTGTTTATTCCAAGCAAGGCCATCATTCTGCCTCCTCTCTGATGCTGAACCTGTGCTCACCCCTCTCCTGGATGCTGCACCCTTAGGTACAGTGTCTGAGGCTCAGAAAAGCATAAGCATGGGGAGCTGATGACTTTATTCCCTTTCTGGATCTTTTCTTAACTCTACACCTTAATCTGAGATTTTGCCCTTGTGGTTGAGGCTCCCAAGGCTGGGAGCCAGGCTATGTGTTGAGAAAGATTCTGGAAAGATAAAGGCAGAGCCAGGGTGGAGGAGCTGTGAGGAAATCAGAAACCCCGTCTGTCTAAGGCAGCTCAAAAGAGCCTGGAGGGGTCCCAGTGAAAACTGTTCAAGGGGAAATGGGGGCTGGGCAGTTAAGGATGGGAGAGCAATGCCCCAAACCAGGGAAGCACTGTCCTCTCTGGACTTTGTTGCCTGTGCTACATGCAGCATTTTGTGGACCATCTGCTCTCCTGAGCTCTGGCACTCATGTTGTCCCTTACCTAACTCCTCCCTGTTTGGCCTCCAGGGATGCTTAGTGCCTCCACACTCCTCTGTCCACATCTCATTTTAGTTGTGGGTACCTCTAAACTCAATGGTAGAGTACTTGCCTAGCATACAGGCAGCTCTGGATACAATCCTCTGTAACACACACGCATGTGCAGTAAAAAATCTAGCCCCGCAAGATTCCATCTTCTTTTTTTTTTTTTTTTTTTTTTTTGGTTTTCAGAGATAGGGTTTCTCTGTGTAGCCCTGGCTGTCCTAGAACTCACTCTGTAGACCAGGCTGGCCTCAAACTCAGAAATCCACCTGCCTCTGCCTCCCAAGTGCTAGGATTAAAGGCGTGCGCCATCACTGCCCGGCTCAAGATTCCTTTTTTTTTAAAAAAAAAAAAAGCTGGTCAGATGACTCAGTGTGAAAAATCACTTGCCACAAAGCCTTGTGTCCTGAGTTGTACCCCAGAGACACACATGGTAGAAGAGAACTGACTCCCCAAAGTTGTTTCCTTGTAGGGGATATGGAGATAGCCCTGGTGGTAGAAGAAGTGGAGCAGAGAGGGAGGAGCCATAGGTTCCTGAAACTCCTTGAGTCCTGATGCACTGCACACAGTGTATGATCTGACGTGGTTTCTGTGGCTTTCAGCATACGGGTGAGTCAATACAAAGGACCCGAGGCCAAGGTGATGGATGCTTCTCCTGCCTGCATGGAAAGCTCCATGGGGGACCAGATCCTCACCCACAGGCTCATGGACACGCCAGTCAGATTCTGCTAAACAACATAGGTTGCACCCCAATCTGCCCTTGAATACATACACATACCCTAGTTGGCTAAAAAGCTAAATATAAGCTCCCACAATAATAAAGTTAGATCTGCACTCTGATGCTGGTCTCAGGAGTCTGAACCCCAGGCATCGTTTTACCCTCCATTTCCTAGTCCCTGTTCCCACGTCTTCTGACCTCCACAGGGAGCTGATTGATTCCACTTTGATTTTTAGTCTGGTCTATTGGGCCTGGACCTAGTCTAAAACAGTGGCTACCACGATAAGACCTTCTATAATTTTACTGCACATGTATGTGTGTTACAGAGGATTGTATCCAGAGCTGCCTGTATGCTAGGCAAGTACTCTACCATTGAGTTATATGCCAAGACTTTCATTTGCTTTTTCATTTGCTGCATTCTGGAGTTAGAGGTGTGCGACGCCTTAGCTGATTCAGGTTTGGTCTGGATCCGTTGTATCCAAGAGTACTGAGCTGGCCGGGCAGTGGTGGCTCACACCTTTATCCCAGCACTTGGGAGGCAGAGGCAGGCGGATTTGTGAGTTCAAGGCCACCCTGGTCTACAGAGTGAGTTCCAGGACAGCCAGGGCTATATAGAGAAACCCTGTTTCGAAAAACAAAAACAACAAAACAAAAAGTACTGAGCTGCCGTCTTCCCAGACCCCATGATTATGCCAGAGTTCCAGAGAAAGCTGTTGTGATGATAGCTAGAAGCCCGTGGCCACACCCTGTCCCTCAGACCACCAGCAGTTTCTGTTGATTGTAATTCCTAATGGCAACAGTAATAATTTCATGTATCTTTTATGCCAGGAAACCCAGTTTTATATATCTATAAAATCAGCCCAAGCTCTCTTTTAATGTAAGACCATGTGATTAGCTCTTGCCAAGGACTTGAGACAGTAAAGGCCACAGACCAAAGACAAGGCAAGTGTTTCTTTATTTGCTAATGCCAACACTTCTAGAGCTTTCTTTCCTCTGCCAGGAAAGCACTATCTCAGTAGCTGTCCCTGAAACCTGGGCAGGAACTGAAGTGAGCAGAGCTCTCAGAGTCCTTGATGGACAAGCAGCTTTCATGAAAACCCCTCCACCCATTCTGGACCCATTCCATCTCCCCCGGGTGCCTACTAAGGGACCTCTACCTTCCCATGTCTATTTGGGAGGACTGTGACATTAAAGAAAAGTTTAATCGCATTTATTTATTTACTTATTTTGTATCTGCCTATGTGTGCACAAATTTGTGTGCCATGCTGTAATGTGGGTTTCTGAGGGCAACTTGCAGGAGTCTTTATCTCTCCTAAAACCATGTGGGTCTGGGGGAATCAAGCTGAGGTCCTCAGGCTTGGCCACCAATGACAGTCCTGGTGTGGCTGTTGTAGATGAAATAGGAGTACAGAATGATGAGCTTCTGCTGGACATTTCACATGTGCGTGTGTCATCTTAGGCCTGTGAATCAATAAGCCTGTAAATCCAGCATGTGGGAGGCAGAGGCAAAGGGATCCTGCGTTGGAGGCCAGTGATAAGAACTTGATAACAAAACCTCAGGAAAAAAAAGTTTAAATTCAAGCCTAACAACAAACTGGAGAGAGAGATTTTTATCTGCTTCTTGTATTAGGTAGCTAGAATCTTAGAGCTCATCTTATATAATATAAACTGGTCTGGGATTCAGAGAGATATGCCTGCCCTTGTCTCTTGAATGCCTGCCTTAAAAGCATGGCCAACCATGCTCAGCCCAAACATCAACTTTATTTTTGTTTTGGTTTTAATTGTATTTGCATGTGCATGCGTGTGTACAGCACAGCGCACAAGTGGAGGTCAGAGGACAACTTGTAGGGCTCCATTCTCTTACTCCACCATGTGGTCCTTGGGATGAGACTACCTTCACTCTCCGAGCCACCTTACCGTTGTATATCGACTTAATGAGGGTGAGTTACAAGCAAATAAATGACTTTTAGGAAAGATGACATGTAAATTATTTTGTGAGACTGTTCCAGTGGGTGTAGCCGTGTTGTTTGTCTGGTGTTAAGACACTGAGATTCAATCTTTTTCTGGCTGATTCCAGCAGAGAGCACTCTGGGAGATTCTGTTTTGGAGGACACATGAAGGAGCTTGGGTAAAATCCTGTTCTCAGCTGGGCTCAGCCTTCAGTTCCAGCACTTGTAGAGCCATAGGAGGGCAGATCTCTGCGAATTCAAGGCCAGCCTGGCCTGCATATTGAGTTCCAGGACAGCCAGGGCTACATAGAGTGACCTTGTCTAAAAAATAAAATAATTAAATTAAATTAAAAAATAAAAGCCTGTTCTGAAATGCTGTCAGCTCAGAGTGATTTCTCTGCGGTGATGGTTTAATGATGCATTCTGGATTCCTTCAACCTAAACACCATCTCTCTGGTAGCTGTTCTCCTGACTTCCCCTCATTCCTGCAGTTCCTCCCTTCACTGGCAGAAAGACTCATCTTGAGATTTAAGTGTAAACTCTAAGTCCTGTTCCTTGTCCTGCTTTTTGGTTTTTCAAGACAGGGTTTCTCTGTATAGCCCTGGCTGTCCTGGAACTCACTCTGTAGACCAGGCTGGCCTCAAACTCAGAAATCCACCTGCCTCTGCCTCCCAAGTGCTGGGATTAAAGGCGTGCCCCACCACTGCCCGGCTTGTCCTGCTTTTTGATCTCAGGACAAAACCTCAAATAAACCAATGAGTACTATAATCACAGCACTTAGGAAGTAGAGGCCAGGGAATCGGGAGTTGAAGACTAGCCTCGGTTACATTTTATCAGAGACAAAATAAAGAATGAAACTAAATAAATCCCTGACAAGATATATAAAGATACTTTTTCTGTAAGCCTAGGGCCCAGGATCTCACTGAGCTCTGTATCTACACTGATGGGGAAGGACGAATGTGGGTTTTGGGGGAGGCACTGTCCCTTTAAGATCCATTTGTGTATATTGAGGATAGTTATGCTGAGACCCCACCTCCTCTCCCCTGGATCTTCTTGATCATCTTCCTCCATGGATCTTGTCTCTGTGGCCTTGGGCAGGGTGGACAGGTTCTAACATGGCAGTGGCCGATCCACATTAAAGCATTCATGTTTGTATTTTGTGTTTGGTTTGAATTTTTTTTAAAAAGATTTATTTTATATATGTGAATATACTGTCACTGTCTTCAGACACACCAGAAGAGGGCATCAGATCCCATTACAGATGGTTGTGAGCCACCATGTGGTTGCTGGGAATTGCTCAGGACCTCTGGAAGAGCAGTCAGTGCTCTTAACCACTGAGCCACCTCTCCAGCCCTGATTTTTGTTTTGAGAGACAATGTTTAATTTTGTAGACCAGGTGGACTGCTATGCACTATATAGTCCAACCTGGTTTTGCCTCAGTCTCCCCGGTACTGGGATTATGAGCATATGCCACCATTTAAAAAATTTTATTCTTTTTTTAAAAAAATACTTATTATTTATTTAATGTATATAAGTACACTGTAGCGGTCTTCAGGCACAGCAAAAGAGGGCATCAGTCCCCATTACAGATGGTTGTGAGCCACCATGTGATTGCTGGGAATTGAACACTGGACCTCTGGAAGAGCAGTTAGTGCTCTTAACCACTGAGCCATCTCTCCAGACCCCCCCCCTTATAAGGTAAGGTTTCTCTGAGTAGTTCTGTCTGTCTTGCAACTCACTTTGTAGACCAGGCTAACCTTGAATTCAAAGATCTGCCTGCCTCTGCCTCCACAATGCTGAGATTAATGATGTGTGCTGCCACTGCCCGACTCTTAACTTATTTTTGGGCAATTTAGTGTGTGTTTGTAAGATCTCATATAACCCTGGCTGGCCTTGAACTGGCTTTGTAGCTGAGGATGACCCTGAACTGTCTTTTAATTTTTTCATCTTAAAAAAAAAAATGTATTTGGGTGTTTGGCTTGAGTGAATGTATGTGTGCAGTGCTCTCAGAGACCAGAAGAGAGCAGCTGATTCCCTTAGCTGATTCCCTTGTGAGCTTCCAGTGGGTGTTGGGAATCAAACCCTTTTCCTCTTGCAGAAGTGCTCTTAAGGTTTGAGCTATTTAGCCAGGCAGTGGTGGCGCACGCCTTTAATCCCAGCACTTGGGAGGAAGAGGCAGGTGGATTTCTGAGTTCGATGCCAGCCTGGTCTACAGAGTGACTTCCAGGACAGCCAGGGCCACATAGAGAGACCCTGTCTTGAAAAAACAAAAAAACAGTTGAGCTTTACTCTTGCCTGGACTCTTTTGTTTGTTTTTTTTTTTTTTTTGCTTCTTCCTCTCAATCCCATCATACACCCACATCTTAGGCAATGCCTTCTAAACAAACAACTGAAATACAAATGTCAGAGAAACCTGTTTTAATACATATATAAATACCCATGATTCTTCTAAACTTGTAATATGTAGAAGCAGGGCTAATATCAAAAATATGATGTCACCAACATGAGTGTCACTATTCTTTTGAAGTTCCCTGCTCACCTTGAGCTGAGGTAGATGAAACTCCTGACTTCTGTTGTGACAGTTATACTGTCACAACACAGACTGGGAAATCTACAGATGCTGTTCCCATTCTTTTGTTGTTGTTGTTGTTGTTTTGTTTTTTCGAGACAGGGTAGCCCTGGCTGTCCTGGAAGTCACTCTGTAGACCAGGCTGGCCTCGAACTCAAAAATCCGCTTGCCTCTGCCTCCCGAGTGTTGGGATTAAAGGCATGTGCCACCACTGCCCAGCGCTGTTCCCATTCTTAATTGAAAAACACACCAAGTTTCACTTAAAGGCCAGTGAAAACATGTATGCATTTTCTATTTCTCTTAGCTCTATTCTTGACTTCTCCCAGGGCCAGACCCCTAGACTAACACCAAAGGTTGTCCCAGAACATGGACTGAGGGCTGTGATCATAACAGCTGGGTGTCTTCAGGCTTTTAATCCCAGTGCTGGTCTGCATAATGAGTTACAAGCCAGCCAGGGTTTCATAGTGAGTCACTGACTCTGAAAACGGAAGGGGTGTGTGTGTGTGTGTGTGTGTGACAGAGAGAGAGAGAGAGAGAGAGAGAGAGAGAGAGAGAGAGAGACTGAGACTGTGTTTTCACTGTGTGAAAAGTGAGAACAAAGGAGGAAAGGCCCTCAGCTGGACTTTCAAAAGGAAAGCAGGATTTTTCTGGGCCCATGTAGCTCCATCTTCCTCGAATAGGTCCCTAGGACCTGAAGTTGAACCTCAAGTAAAGGTGTATTTCCAGCAGCAAGGCAACACACAGAGCCAGGAAGTATCTGGAGGGACTTTAGGTGGCAAGCAGGCCCAGATTAATTAATTACTACAAAGTCAAAGACAGTGAAAAACAGGACACATGCCAGACAACGCTGCCATTTTCAAAGGAGAAGGCTGTAGGTAGCCAGGCTGCTGTGGGTTCTACTCCTAAGACATGGGCTCTCCTAACCCCATGTACTATTTCTTCAGAGGCCCTGCTCCCCAGACATCACGGGCCTTCTCTCATTCTTGTTCCCCTACTCCAAGGTAGTAATGGATGGAGGAGATCAAGTGTGGTCACCCACAGCCCATCCCTTCACATCCAATGGTTTAATAATTATAGCCTTTCCTTAAGTCATTCACTTAAAACATGGATGCACTTTTTTGTTTAGCTGATGTTGGTATTGGGTGCTTCACCACTCAGCTACGTCTCCAGCTCTAATATATTCTTGTTGTTTGATTTTTAGATTTATTTTTAGGTGTGTGCATGCCCACACACTGAGCTTAGAGGTATCTAATTCCCATAGAGCTGGAGTTTCAGGTGGCTGTAAGCCACCTGATAAGGCTGCTGGGAACCTAACTGGGGTCCTCCAGAAGAGCAAGCAACTAAGTACCTTAAACTTTACCTACTGAGCCATCTCTCCAGCCTTCTTGTTTTTTAGGACAGTTCCACTGTATAGCTCTACTTGGCTCAGAAGTTTGAATTTTTTAATGTATATCAAGCTGGTCTCAAACCATTTTGTGGGGTTTGTGGAGGGGGATAAAGACACAGGCTCACTAAGTATGGCTGGTCTGGAACTCACAGGGCTCCTCCTGCCTCTGCTGCCTGGGTGCTGGGAATGAGGCATGTTACACACTATACTGGCTCCACTATTTGTTGTTGTTTTGTCTTTTAAACAAAATTAAGACTTTATGTGACTAAAATGAAGACCTGCTATTCTTTGCAACACAGAGAAGACTCCTGTAAAAACAGGAAAACAAGCCAGGATACTTCCCTTCAGAAGGCTCCAACAAGATCAGGTGTGGAAATCAGACTGTACCCTGCTCTAAGTCATTCCAAACTGTAAAACAGTGGCTTTTCAGCTGTGCCTTGCCTGCTGTAGCTCCTCACTCCAACTCTGCCTCCAAGATCTTACTGTGCAGACTTGGCTAGCCAAGAATTCTAAATGTAGACCAAGCCTTCCTTGAACTTATAAGGATCCTCCTCCTGCCTCCTGGGTATGGGTGTGCATGTGTGGTGTGTGTGTGTGTGTGATATTACTACTGTAGCTTCTGCTTTACTGAGACCACCATCCATCCCGTGTGTGATCACACCTCCCTCCCCCACCCCAATTCCACCCCACGTCACCATTCCAGGCAGGGTCCTTCGGGACATCACACACACACCTATGTGGGTGGCACTGTCGTGACATAGATCGGAGAACAAATTGCAGGAGTCATTTCACTCCTTCCACCCGGCAGATCCTGAGGGATGAAACTCAGGCTTGATAGCTGTCATCACTCTGGTCTTAGGTAGTAGCTCCATTTTACAAAGTAGCATTTGGTTCCTTTTTGTATGGCGATGAGACTCAAGAAGGGAAGTAGACTTGGCGCTTCCAAAATGCATGCCCTGAGGCTGCCTTGTCTCACCTAGTCCTTTCGTTGTGTGTCCAGTTACTGGTTCCGCAGAGGCCTGGAGGGAAGTCTGTAATAGGTTCTTATATGAAGGTGCAAGAAGAGACAGTAATAAAGTCTGAGGCGCTGCTGTACAAATAGGAGCCATAGCCCCGCGTCACCCTGTGGACCCGTGCCCCTCTAAACTACAGGTTGAGCCTGACTCCCGCCCACAGCATGCCTGGCACCGGGAAGCTAGCTGGCTGGGCTCCGGAGGCTGCTCCACACCTACAAACAACGGCTCTGTTACGCCTAAGAGCAGCCCATTGTCCTTGTTCTATAGAGTAGGAGCGCCTCCCCCGGTCCGCAGCACACTATCGGAGGCACAGCAAAGAATGCCCTGACAAGGGAGTACTGGTGGGCGCAGGAGAGGGCAGCAGGTACTTCTGGCTAGCCTGATAGCTGGGGACAACCTCAGCTGGGCTACAACGAGCCCCTCCCAAGCTAGACCCTCTCGGTCGGGAGGAGGGCTTGAGGGTCTAGATGAAGGGACTTGCTCATGGGATCTTCCTGAAAGGAGACTTGGGGGGACAGGCACTTCCGCCGTCTGTCCCTGCTGCACAATAGCTGACCCTCATTCATCACCACTGTAGCCGCGACTTTCCTGGGGCGCGCTGTTCCACGCGCGTGCCACGATCTTAAGGCAGGCCCGCCGGGATCCCGGGAGCTGGCCTCCTACCCCGCCCCCTCGCGGTGCTCCCAGCGGCAGCGAGTGATGCGGCCCCTTTAAATCCCGGCCGCCCCGCCCTTCGCCCGTCTGCTCCGCGGCGGTCCCGGATCCAGCCGGGCCGCGGCTCTTGCCGCCCTGCCCCAACCCTGCTCGGCTCCGGCCCAGCCTCAGATCGAGGCCGCCAGCGCCGCGCACCGCGGAGGAGCAGCCAGCACGCACCCCTGACCCCTGTCCCCATTCCCGCCCTGCCCGTAGCTGTCTCTCCCGGCCCCGAAGCTCCTCCGCCCTCCGGGGCCGGGGCCCCCGCCGCCTCCGGGCCCCTGTGCCCCGGCCCCGGTCCCCCGGGCCATGCGGTCTTGGCCACGCCGGCGCCCGCCGCGCACCGGGGGAAATGAGGCTCCGCAATGGCACCTTCCTGACGCTGCTGCTCTTCTGCTTGTGCGCCTTCCTCTCGCTCTCCTGGTACGCAGCGCTCAGCGGCCAGAAAGGTGAGCCCCCACCCCGCCGCCGCCCGCTCAGGCCCGCAATTGGAGCACCTGAGCCTCTCCCATCCTCGCCCCACTTGTTTGCTTTTGGCATAACGAAATTTCCTGGTCAGGCCTGGCCGAGGGGGACGAGTGGTTACCAGATCCTTGCCTCCGTGTGGCGCTCAGGACTGGCCTCTGCCTGCGGTTATCCCATGCCAGGGGCGGGCGCTCCCACTGGCAAGTTAAGGACCTATGGAGTTCCCACAGAGGGGCAGAAACACAAGGTCACAGAGGTAGTTGTAACCAGGTGTACCCAGAGAACCTGGTGCAGGCTCTTGGACAAGAGCAGGCACAGTGCTGTTGATATAGGTGAGGAGATATAGCCAAGGCATCCATCCCCCTGCCCCATCCACTGCTGTGCTCTGCAGCAGCCCTGCTCCCGTGGGTGCTGCTCCCTGGGGGCCTACAGCCTCCTCCATGGCACCGGGCCCCAGGGTTCCTCTGTAGGGCCTCCTGAACAGCTAGCCCAGAAACCCTGATATGTGATCACTTTGTGGGGTTTCCTTGGCCCTCCCTGATGCAGCTTTGAAGTTTAGGCATGCTGGCCAGTCCACACTATGGCCTCCCAGCCTGGCCAGCCGTCTTGGGAATAGGACACAGGCCCTATCACTGCTAGGAAGCCTCCTGAGCTAGGTTGAATGGTTTGAGCTGAGTGGGAGCTGAGGATTTCAGAGACCATGATCCACCCAGCCTGGACACCGGAGGTTCTGAGCTGCTTCCTTCCTTCCTGCCTTCTGGTCTTCCTGTCATATCAGCTTGAGATGGGCTAGCTCTCTCTCTCTCCCTCAGGCAGGCTTTCTGTTCCCCAAGGTTATGCTAAATGAGTCGAGGGGAGGAGGCTGGGGAAAGAGGCATGTGGCAAGTCCAACTCCTGGCACCAGGCTCCTGCCTGCCCAGCCCAGCTTCCTCTAGCACTTAGCCTGTTTTGATGGAGGTCTGGACTGGTCCTGAGAGAACCACAAGCCAGGAGCTCTGAGGAGAGATTCGCTAGGGCCTGGCACAGAGAGAGTGTGGGATGGGATGAGCTATCAGGGAAGGGTATGACCAAGGGAAGGGTCTCTGAAGGTAAGGTGTGGCACCCAGAAGGGTACATTTTGAGCCCTTGGGAGAGTAACCATGAAAGGCTAGGATGGCTGTAGTGGAGCCATGTCTGAAGAACTGGGATCAGGTTGTCCCATTGTGGGTAGGGCCATTAGACTGTGTCTCATCCTCGTTTGGAAGTGGTTCCCGGGTGCTTCCTATGACACATGTTCACATCTGATTTTAGGGTACCTCCTAAGGGAGCAGGCCAGAAGACCAGCACTCTGAGGGTCTGGGGAGCAAGAGAATCAGAGAAGAGTAGGGCTCAGATGCAGAGTTCTTCCTTCTGATGAACCAGCCCACCCTGTAGGCATGGAAAGAGTAGTGACAGAGCCCACCCTGTCTGAGGGCTGTACTGTTACCATGGGTATCCAGCAAGGCCAGCTGTCTAGAAGTCAGGAATCTGGGCTGTGGACCTTTCTCATTCTTCCATGCAGATAACTCAGTAGCAAACTCAGCCAATCAGCTACTAGACTGAAGCTGGTTTCCAGTTTGTAGCAGATATAGGGCTCAGGAAAGGAGGGTCCAGTACTTAGAGGAAGAGCAAAAGAACCAGAAGGGATGGCCAGGCAGTGGTGGCGCACTTTAATCCCAGCACTCTGGAGGCAGAGACAGGTGGATTTCTGAGTTCGAGGCCAGCCTGGTCTACAGAGTGAGTTCCAGGACAGCCAGGCAGAGAAACCCTGTCTCGAAAAACCAAAAAAACAAAACAAAACAACAACAACAACAAAAAAACAGAAGGGAGGATGTAGGCAGGGAGCCAGAGAGGAAATAGCCAGCAGGAGCAGGGGTCACCCTAGAGCCTGGGTGAAGAATGGGAAAGACTCAGACTTGGCCAGATGCACCTAGGGTTTAGGACTCAAGTTCAAATCCAACCTTGGCTATATCTGTTGAGCAGCCAGACATTCAGGGATCAAACTATAGCCTCAGCCAAACAGCTGCTGAGCTAGCACTTCAGGGAGACAGATCCACACAGCCCTTCTCAGTGTCCAGGCCTACCCTCTCACTGGACACTTGCTCTCCTAGTGTCCTTTGTGACAGAGTAGACACCTGCCACTCCCCCTCTACTCCTTCCCTCTTGCAGGTTCATAGCAGACCTTTGGCTGGGCTTGCTGGCTTCCTGAGCCTGTTTCCCCTTCCCTAAGCACAATGTGCAAAGTTTATACCCCAGCTTGGCTCTGAAGTCTGTTTTCTCTGCCAAGAGAGAGCCAGGTGGAACACTGTGGTTTATAGTCCTCAGGGCATGGTAATTATCCTGCTTGTAGGGCATCCACACCCAGTATAGCCTATTATGGTATGGTCACTGCTGCAGTCCTTACCTGGGGCTAGGCCCATCCTGCTTTCCTGGGATAGGAAAGTGTGGATAGAAGCCAGAGTCCTCTGCTTCCTAGGAAGGCCTATCCCGGCATGCTTCAGATACCCAGAGAGACCAAAGACTCCCCAGGCCCTTACCACTGACCTACCTCACTATCCAGCCCACTAGAGATGTGGGGTACCAGAATAGTCTAGCTTTAAGAACAGCCCATGATTGTGCACTGGTGGTGCATGCTTTTAATCCCAACACGCGGGAGGCAGAGGCAGGTGGATCTGTAAGTTTGAGGCCAGCCTGATCTTCAACATGAGTTCCTGGACACCCAAGTCTACACAAAAAAAAACCCCTGTCTCCAAAAAAGGAAAAGAACAACCCTTACGGAGGTAATCACACAGCTTGAGTTTCTGGATTTGAAGTGTACAAGGACTAGAGGGGACCTCCCAAGTCAGTAGACTTGGGTATAAGATCACTGGGCTCTTCTAGGGAGCAACAGCAGGCAGGACAGGGCCAGAGAGTCTGGTGTTCTGCTGCTAAGGGAAAGGGCCTACCGGGTTCTGAGAAACAACAGCAGAATTGGTATGTGGGTGGTAGCTAGGCCCAGGAACCCAAGGGGCCCATTACCTGCTGGTAAACAGACAGCACAGGCCTGAGAAAGAAGGGAGGCCAGGATAGGGATCCAGCTGTGCCCAAGCCTGAATGATCAGGATCATTCAGGGACCTGCTACCCACTACAACCTACCTAAGGCAGTTTAATGCGGGCTCACTTACTTCTAGAACAGGGTAGGTCTGGTGGAAACATGCACTCTTGTTAGACCAGTGTTACTTCCCCTGTTCTCTTCCATGGCCTCATCTCAGGGCTGCTTGGGATACTGCCAGTGGCACAGGCTGCCCATTAGCTCACTATGAGGAAAGAGCAGGGACTTCCCATCCAGCCTGTGGAAGGCACCTGTCTGTCTATGCCACTGTGAATGACTTCTCTGGCTGGCTCTGATGGCCTGGGCACCTCTAATCCTCAACCGTGTCTGCAATGGGTGTAGCCCAGTGCTGGGAGGGCAAGCTTGGGGGCGGGCTCTCAGTGTTCAAGGGGTTAGGTTTCCAGGGTAACTTGGCCCCTGAGCCCAGCTCTGAGTCTCACAGACCTTGTAACTTGATTCCCTCTTCTTCCCCCTTTGGGGCTGTCTCTAAACCTGGGTGTGGCCTGGGACATTAGCCTTGGTTAAGACAGGGTATAAGATTGGGGGTAGATGTTGCTGCTCAAATAAGGGATGCCTCAACCGAATCCACTTGGCTTTTCTTCAAGCCTCTCTTCCTCTGTGCTCCTTGCCTGTGACTTAAGTAACACTTAGACCTCTGCCTTGGTTGCTTGCAGGAGGAAGTAAGTGTGTTCCGAAGTGACTCAACGTACCTTGAGCTTCACCTTGGTATATAGACACTAGGGAGAGCTCACCCCAAGGCCTTTCTGGGGATGTTTGCCCACCAAGGATTTGGTGTCTGGGAATAGGATGGGAGGTGGAAAGGCTTCCTAGACTCAGAGACAAGGCCTTGAAGGCTAAGTCAGATGATGTGAGATTCAGACAGAAGAAACAGCTTGTGCAGAAGCTAGAGATTTGACAAAGAAGAGGGAGGTGTATGTGATAGCAAATAAAGAGGGCAGAAGCCAGCCAGCCAAAGGCCTTGAGCATGCAGGCTGCCAGGAGCTGCTGGCCCCTCACCACCAAAATACTGTTTATCCCTCTTGCTCTTGATCCCTGCCAGACCAATGAGGCCAGGTGCTTCTCAGCCTGGGGACTCTTCTCCACCCTGACAGCTCCACTCAGGGTCCCAGGTACTTCTGCACTGGTCATAATCTGGGTCCTGCTACTTCTGGAGTCATTTGAGGTTGAGGCACCTGCTAGTTAGAGGCTTCTGGGCTAGTCAACTTCATCTGTTGATCTGAGCATGCAGGTGGACTTTTCTGGGGGTGGGTGTGAGATGGAAAGAACTCATCGAATGAGCAATTAGTGGCAACCATGATCAAGGAGTGCGTCGTCCCCCCCTCCCCTCTTTGCAGGAGCACATAGTCACAGGTCCTCTGCCCAGGCTCAATCCTTAGGGCTGGAGTCTGAGGAGGCTGAATGTGCCCATGGGGCCTTAAGAATGGGGTTGTCTGTTCTCCAAACTTTGAAGGAGGGCGGGAGAGGAGTAGAAGGCTGGGGTTTAGGCACTCCTTGAGGGAGGGCTTTGTCCTTGTACCCTGGATGATGTACCCAGCAAGGGGCACAGGCTGCAAAAGCAAGAGGGGATTTTGGGAGCCAGTGGATGGAGAGGATTCAGTCAGGCTGGTCCAGCCTGTGCTTAGGACTGGGAGGTGATCAAACCCCCTTCCCACCATATCCAAGGTATCCTACCATATCTATTTTAAAGGATGAGATAACTGGGTGGAGGGAGCGCTAATCTTCTTGCTGGGGGCTTTTCAACCCCAGGCTGAACATCAGTGTAACTTCACATGCACTGGTATGTGCTTCGAGGTAGTTGGGGCGTGGCAGTCATACCCTGTAACAGGTTTGCTGTTGCACAGACAGGCGTTCAGTGATAATATGCTATGGGGCTGGGTCTACGGGAGGGCCACCTGTGTGTGCCACCTTCCTTCTCTCCAACAGGTGATGTGGTGGACATTTACCAGCGCGAGTTCCTGGCTCTGCGAGACCGTTTGCACGCGGCTGAGCAAGAGAGCCTGAAGCGCTCCAAGGAGCTAAACCTGGTGCTGGAAGAAATCAAGAGGGCGGTGTCGGAGAGGCAGGCGCTGCGGGATGGAGAAGGCAATCGCACTTGGGGCCGCCTAACAGGTGAGCTCCAGCGGGATGGGGTGGATGGAGGTCTGCAGAGCTGGGCTGTTTTCAGACCCAGCAAAATCTCACCTGTGCCTTTCTCAACCCCCCCCAGAGGATCCGCGACTGAAGCCGTGGAACGTCTCGCACAGGCACGTACTTCATCTGCCCACCGTCTTCCACCATCTGCCACACCTGCTGGCTAAGGAGAGCAGCCTGCAGCCCGCAGTGCGAGTGGGCCAGGGTCGCACCGGAGGTATGGGCGTGGCCCGGGAGGGGCGAGTGGCGGGCAGAGAGACTGTCCCGGAGCCCTGTCCAGTGTCACCCCTCCGCGCCCCTGCAGTGTCCGTGGTGATGGGCATTCCGAGCGTGCGGCGCGAGGTGCACTCGTACTTGACTGACACATTGCACTCGCTCATCTCGGAGCTGAGCCCGCAGGAGAAGGAAGACTCAGTCATCGTGGTGCTGATCGCCGAGGCGAGTGGCCCTGGGCGTGGGGATACAAGAATAAAAAAACAAACAGAATGACATAGTGGGGAGGGGGATCGGGAGGCGCGCAAGGCGGTGGGGGGGGATAACAATCAGAATTGTAGTCATAAGTTTCAAGCACAAAAGGATCAAGACAAAAAGTTAAAAAAGAAAGATGCATCTTTGTGCCCTCTTGTGGAGAAACTGTTTCCCTTCAACACCTGCTTGTATCTCAGTAGGCTGCTTTCTGAGGTAAAGGTAACCACAGCTAGGCCCAACCCCCAGCCCCACCTCCTTGGGCACTTAGGACAGGGAGCCTCATTCCTCAATATGGGGACATCTGAAGTCCGCATTCCTACTTGACCCCTTTCCAGACTATTTGGGGTGCTAGCTAAGCTAAATGTATACTTGGTCTTCCCACAGACTGACCCACAGTACACATCGGCAGTGACAGAGAACATCAAGGCCTTGTGAGTACAGCAACAGGGAAAGGTTGCTGGAGGGAGGATGGTCTGCCTTGTGTGGGGAGGGGCTTCCTTTTCTGTTAAAAGAGGTAAAGTGGCCCGGCAATGGTGGTGCATGCCTTTAATCCCAGCACTTAGGAGGCAGAGACAGGCGGATTTCTGAGTTTGAGGCCAGCCTGGTCTACAGAGTGAGTTCCAGGACAGCCAGGGCTACACAGAGAAACCCTGTCTGGAAAAACCAAATGAAGAGGGAAAGTGTGTGAGGACCTTGCCCTTTCTGGAGCCCCAGTGCCTCAGTAGGCTAGAGGAAGAGGGGCATCTGCTTAGAGGCAGGTCTAGAGAGCTCCCATCCGGCATTCCTCCTTGGAGGCTGCACACCCACTGGGTCTTCCCACACACCTAGGTTCCCCACAGAGATCCATTCTGGACTCCTGGAAGTCATCTCCCCTTCCCCTCACTTCTACCCTGACTTCTCCCGCCTTCGAGAGTCCTTTGGGGACCCCAAGGAGAGAGTCAGGTACTTATACTTTGTGCTCTCAAGAGGCTGTTGGTGCTTGGCCACCATCATTGTCTCCTTGGAGGACCCTGTGTGATGGGTGGGGTGGGGAGTGGGCAGAGTGGGTCCTACCTGCCCCAGTGGCCTCTCTGTGGTAGGCCACTGGAGGTAGAATTATCTCTGCCTCTGAGGCTCCTGCTCCTGGCCCACAGGTGGAGGACCAAACAGAACCTCGATTACTGTTTCCTCATGATGTATGCACAGTCCAAAGGCATCTACTATGTGCAGGTCAGCCTGTAGCTTTTCTCCTGCCCTCCCTGAACCCTGTCTGACCTGAGTAGTGAGCCTGCTGCTCACCCTTGCCTCTTCTGCACAGGGTCACACTTAGGTGAGGGACCCACTAATGCCCTATGCCAATTCTGAGTCCCAGCTCCCTTCTGTTCCTCTCTGCAGCTGGAGGATGACATAGTAGCCAAGCCCAACTACTTGAGCACTATGAAGAACTTTGCCCTCCAGCAGCCCTCTGAGGACTGGATGATCCTGGAGTTCTCACAGTTGGGCTTCATTGGTAGGCTCCTCCTGTGCCGGCCCCGCCTGTGGCCCTCTGTCTACCATCTCTCAGCCCCAGTACCTTGCTAGTGAGCCTTGTTGACCCTCTGTATGAGGATCCCAGGGTCCCCAGTCCTGCCCTGTCTTCTTGGGTCCACACATGCCCAAAGTCTGCCCACAAGGTTCGTTATGAGACATTCCACATGGTCCCCACAGGGGTGAAGAAATAGGGTTAGCAATCTTCCCCACTTAGAGCCTTTCCCCAACTTCTACCCTCAGGGAAGATGTTCAAGTCACTGGATCTGAGCCTGATTGTGGAGTTCATCCTTATGTTCTACCGAGACAAGCCCATTGACTGGCTCCTGGACCACATCCTGTGGGTGAAAGTCTGCAACCCGGAGAAGGATGCGGTGAGCAGGGGATACTTGGACTCAGCACAGGGAAGGTGGGTCACCAGCTGCCAGCTCATACTGTGTTCCTGGCTATGCCTCTATAGCAACGAGAGGACACTGTTGGCTGAGGAAATCTCCTAGGTATCCTAAGGAAAGACCCACATCCTTGAGTGTGGGCTAAGCTGAACCCTAGGCGCCAATCTGTTCACAGAAACATTGCGATCGGCAGAAGGCCAACCTTCGGATCCGTTTCAAGCCGTCCCTCTTCCAGCATGTGGGCACTCACTCGTCACTGGCAGGCAAAATCCAGAAACTGAAGGTGGGGTATGGCACACAGTGTGGACAGAACGTGGTGGAGGAAGGACTGGAGGGTGGCACTCAGGCCTGCTGTACCTCCCTAGGATAAAGACTTTGGAAAGCATGCTCTACGGAAGGAGCATGTGAACCCGCCGGCAGAGGTGAGCACAAGCCTCAAGACGTACCAACATTTCACCCTGGAGAAGGCCTACTTGCGAGAGGATTTCTTCTGGGCCTTCACACCTGCCGCAGGAGACTTTATCCGGTTCCGCTTCTTCCAGCCACTGCGCCTTGAGCGGTCAGTGCTCCCTGGGAAAGAGGACAGGGTGAACACCAATTAGAGGCCTCAACATATAGTCCTGGTTTTTTAGCTACTCCTTCCATAACCCCCGAGGTAGTTATTTGCCCCATCTCACCCCACTATGCCTCAGTTTCCTTATTGAAAAGTGCTGCTCAACTTCCTACCTTGTAGGGACTAAGGCAGGTAAATCTTTATTTAGTACTCAATGACACCTGCTACCACAGTCTCAGGGGAAGGCCCTGGCTTCCTTGCACAGCCCATGAACTGTCCAAGATGGTGCCTAACCTCGACTAGCACCTGGATACCCATCTAATATATTTCTAGCCCACGCATGGCCTTCTCCACTGCACCTGGGCACTGGGCCCTCATCTTTTCAACAGCTCACTGGCCTGCTTGGCATCTGTAGGTTCTTCTTCCGAAGTGGGAATATTGAGCACCCAGAAGATAAACTCTTCAACACTTCTGTGGAGGTGCTGCCCTTTGATGTGAGTATGGGGGTGTGGGTGGGAGCTGACAGCACCTCCTCTGGCCAGACACTCTAGCCCTGCTGCTTTGCTCTTAGAACCCCCAGTCAGAGAAGGAGGCCCTTCAGGAGGGCCGCTCAGCCACTCTCCGGTACCCCAGGAGCCCTGATGGCTACCTCCAGATTGGTGAGTAGGGCGGGGCCTGTGTGGGCCGGGCTTTGGGGTGCTGCTTTCGTGTTTACGTCTAGGCACTGCGCCCCCACAGGCTCCTTCTACAAGGGTGTAGCTGAAGGAGAAGTGGACCCTGCCTTTGGCCCCTTGGAAGCACTACGTCTCTCCATTCAGACTGACTCTCCGGTGTGGGTCATTTTGAGTGAGGTGAGATTGCTGGGATGGGACTAATCAGCTAGACCATAAGAAGTCCCAAGTCTCCTGTTCATCCTGAGCCTGACTCTTCCAGATCTTTCTGAAAAAGGCCGACTAGAAGGCTTCCAAGGGTGCTCCGTGGCCAACTCTGGAGCCCACGATTCCGAGGGTGTTGCTGCTACTGCTGCTGCTGCCCCAGAGGACCAGGCGTATCCACCCTACCTGGAGGGTTCTGCCTGGCAGGTGGCTCGGGCTGGCCTGGGGTTCACCGCTGGCACGGAGGCCCCAGAAGCTGGTGCTGCTCCTGCCCGCTGGGCCGCGGAAGAGATAGGCGGCCCCCACACTGTGCCTGAGGGCCGGCCTGCTGCCGCCCAAAAAGAACTGAATCGAACCGTTTGCCCCTGGCCGGTGGTCTTGAGCCAGGCCATTAGAAGAGCTTTTTCTTGGGTGCCCGCTGTGTGCGGCACGAACACTGGAATGCATACACTACTTTATGTGCTGTGTTTTTTATTCTTGGATACATTTGATTTTTTCACGTAAGTCCGCATATACTTCTATAAGAGAGTGACTTGTAATAAAGGGTTAATGAAGTGTGTGTCTCATAGGTGAATGTTCCCAGTTCTGGCCAGGAATTTGCATGTTGCCTGCCCACACGTATTGTATTTGGCCTATTTTGGGTTGCCAAAACTTGCTGGTGGTGGGGAGAGGGAGGGGAAAAGCTGGTTCACCTGTGCTGGGAGACTAATATCCAATATTGGCTAGCTACTGTCTGGTTACTTGGTGAAGGTGACTTTGACCTCTGTCCTGCTGAGGACTAAGTCCCAGACCCTCCTTTACCATGTCAAGTGTCTGTTGGTATACCTCAATGTAACGTCATCTTTACTTAGCAGGAAGGTCGTGACTAGAGTCAGTAACTAGGGGTTTCATGCACCCAGAGTTGTGCCTACTTATCCTATGGGAATCTCTGTCCAAAGTGTTCTCAGATCATCTTGGTGTGGCATCACATTACCTAGCCCAACTAGTGCACAGACCTGAGCCCCTGAGTGCCGGGGGGGGGGGGGTTCACCAATTTCTCTGCCATCCCCCCCACTTAGTCCTTAGTATCTTCCTCCCTGCTTCTCCCCTTGAGTGGGGGCACACCGTTGGAAAGGGATTGAGGCTGTCAGGGAATCCTAGAACTCACTGTACCCTAAGCTGACCTTGAATTTATGCCTTATCTTGCCAAGTACTAGGATTACAACTATGAACCACAATGCCTGGCTCATACTGTGGTCATCTCTGAAATAAATGGGCCATCTCCACCCACCCGAGGGCTTTCCCACACATTGTTAGGCATGTTTGAGAAGCATTTTCGCGCCGGGCAGTGGTGGCACACACCTTTAATCCCAGCACTCGGGAGACAGAGGCAGGCGAATTTCTGAGTTCGAGGCCAGCCTGATCTACAGAGTGAGTTCCAGGACAGCCAGGGCTACCAGTCAGAGAAACCCTGTCTCGAAAAACAAAAAAACAACAACCAAAAAAAAAAAAAATAGAGAGAGAGAGAGAGAGAGAGAGAAGCATTTTCGATGGCCAGGTAGGTTAAAAGTCATTTAGAGATGTACTGTCAGTAAGCCTACCCAAGTCTGGTTCTCTTCAAGCATCCTGAAGTCCACTTGAGAGAACCTCTCACTGACTACATTTTTGGTCATGCTCACTGTTCTGTGGGCCTTTGCAGGGGTGTCCTGAACACCTACACTGATCTCTATTTGGGGATCTAGTGCTGATCAAAAACAGAGACCCAGATCTCACTTGGGGGAAGACTGTTTGGTTCTAGTTGTGAAGTCAGGGCTGAGTGTTGGAGAAAAGAAGGCATACAAGATAGAATCTAACAGCTGAGGCTCATCTCAGCCTAAGAGGAAGGTGAGCCCCAAGTACAGAAAGGTGGGTGAAGGGTGGCTATCTCTGGAAACAAATGTCAAGGCAGAGGTAGCTGCACAGGCAAGGTGTTGTCTAGAAGATAGTACAGTGAGAAGGATGAATCCTAGCCTGCTTATGCTGCCTCCCAAAGCCTGGCTGCATCTGTCGGGGGTTGGGGCCCTCCAGGCTGCGGTAAGTGACCCTCTCAGACCCAGAGAATGTAGACGAGACCCTCGTGGGAACTTTAATTAGAAACTGGAATTCGGAGGCGGGAAACCCAGCAGATCTCGTCGGAGGTCCTTCGCCTCAGGCCATCGGCAGGAACACCTGGAGCCATCTGAAGAGCGCAGCCCGTAGTGTGCCAGGGAGG
Source organism: Rhynchomys soricoides (assembly GCA_019843965.1). Lineage (NCBI taxonomy): Eukaryota > Metazoa > Chordata > Mammalia > Rodentia > Muridae > Rhynchomys > Rhynchomys soricoides. The sequence goes on along the minus strand of JADRCH010000166.1, from coordinate 854,837 downwards.
AAGTGGACTAGCAAGCCCAGCGCAGCCATCGCCACCAGCAGCCAGAGTGCGCGCGCGCTCGCGTTCAGAGGCGCCAGCCTGCGGGCGGCGCTCAGCGGGAGGGGAGCCAAGGCCCCGCCCTTCCATGCTAGGACTGCCCCCAGGCCTAGGCCCTACCCCTCCAGACTAGGCCCGCCCAGCAGGCTCAGGCCCCTCCCACGCCGTGCTAGACCTGCTGGCTTGGGCTAGGTCCGCCCACTCGCTGTCCTCAGCTCTCTTTCCATGGGTCCCCTGTGGCCGATCGCCGCCTCCCACCCTTAGAGCCGCGTCCGGGAGCGACCCTCCCCTGCAGTGCTTTCCCGGAAGTCCGGCCCCAGTTACCTGAGCTGCGCCGAGCGCGCGTATCCCTGGAAGTAGCGGAGGCGCGCGAACAGGTAGAACAGTCCGCACAGGGCTGCGGCGCCTGCGAGAGGCGAGGTGAGGCAGTGCGGTGAGCACGCGCTCCCGCCATCCGGGAATCACTTTCCCCCAAGTGTGCCCCCACGCTGCCCCGCACCTTCGTGGAAGAAGATGCCGGCGACCCAGAGCGTGGCGAGGAACAGCGGAAAGTACTCGCTGCAGTTTACCCTGCGTTGGGGTGTGCTGGGTGAGCGCGTGGCCTGCCTGGGCTGACACCCGAACCCTCCCGGACCCGCCGCGCTCACTGGGCTCGGAAGACGCGCTCGAACTCGGGAGGGCCAGAGGTGAGCGGCGGCGGCACGTGGAAAGTCCTTCGCGCAGAGATCACCTGTAGGGAGAAGTAGGCTGCGGCCGTGGGGGGGGGGGGGGAGTCAGGTGTGGTGCCCCATAGACCTGGGGCGGGATCTGTCCCCCAGTTCCCTTCTCCTTGCCTTTCGCTGAGCGACTCCCTTCTAATGCCCTTCTCCCACCTGCACCATCAGTGGTGTTCAATGGAGAGGCCCAGTAGGCCTGAGGGTTGATTGGCTAGGATGATGCACGCCTGAAACACCTGTCGGTGGGAGGAACCTTAGAAGCCTTTACTCCTGAAGGATTTGACTTGCAAAGCACAGGCAAATGCCCATCTCCCGTTCTGCAGGTCTGGACCCCAGTCTTTTTTTTTTTTCCGAGACAGGGTTTCTTTGTGTAGCCCTGGCTGTCCTGGAACTCACTCTGTAGATCAGGCTGGCTTCGAACTCAGAAATTCGCCGGCCTCTGCCTCCCAAGTGCTGGGATTAAAGGCGTGCACCACCACTGCCCAGCTTGGACCCCAGTCTTTTAGCTCCTGTGTAGGCAGTGTCCCAGGACAAAATTGGCTGTATTCCTTAAGGAACAAGGAATCACACATCCTGTGGCTAAGGGTCCTTAGAATCAGCCAGAGGGACCCTGCCTTAAGCCAGCGTCACTTAAGCTTGGGTCTCAGTACCACTATACAATGGCATAAATTCTTGTGTCAGTTTCTCTGTTTAGACATCCTGGACCCAGCCCTGAATCTGGCAGATACCGTGCTCCAGATGCCTGTAGTTGGGATTCTCCCAACCTGAGCCTAGAGCTACACCACTAGTCATTGTTTTCCCAAACAGATACCAGCACCCACCACAAGGCAGGCACCTCAAGTGGTCCCTCAGCAGTATGGCCATCCTTCACCTGGTCCTCCTCGACTGACCCATGCACAGTTTCCTCTGCTTCCTTATAGACACACCTTAGGGGCTTCATCCCCACTCCAGGAAAGTGTGGACTCCTCAGCTGGGACTTAGGCCTTCCAACACCCAAGACTCCAGTAGTTCTTGAATTGCTTGGACTTTGGTTCCAGGAGCCTAGGCTAGAAGCCTCCTGTCCTTCACCAGGGCCTAGGCCTGCCAGCACCCCAATTCCCTACTCCAAGGGCCTGAAGGACAGAGAGCAGGCTGCATGGGTCAAAGATCCACCCACCTCCCAGACAGGAGCCAGCCCACCTTGCAACAGAACTCCCACGAGGGTGACAGTAGCCAGAAGAGCCACATCGTCCTTCATGTTGCCAGCTTCAGGTAGAATTATCTTCAGAGTTCTTATCACCCAGTGTGCTACTCAACACTGGCCCCAGAGAGGAAGAGCCTCAGCACTCCCCACCCCTTTGCAGTAGAGGCGGGGAGGAGTGGAGGCATGACTATCCACAGAAGCAGGGAGCCTGGCCAGGCTGGGAAGGTAGAAACCAGGGCTGTGGACAGCTTGGCCACTTCCCTCCAGTTGTTCCTGGCCCTTCTGTGCTTAGTCCTGTGATGGTGGAGCTCATGCTGCTCACTTAAGCTGGGTCAAGCTATTCATCCATGCACCCTCTGGCTGCTCACCCAGGCCCTCTATGGCTGCTCACCCAGGCCCCCTCTAGCCTTGTGTGTTTCCAGCTACTAGACCCTGCACCCTTGGTAGTTTCCCACTGGCCTTTCAGACCTCCCCTTCATCCAGGGTTACCCTAGGCTCTAGGCTCCTGGACTTCCACCCCTGACTTCTCCTACCCCAGTGATTACTTAACCGGGATCCATACCCCCACCCAGGGCTACTCTGTAATGTCTAGTGCTGACATACCCTTCCCAACTCCCTGTGTCTTCATAATGTTGTTGTCCAGGTGTTCTCAGCCACAATGGACCTACCCGAGTTCTTGTTCCTTCTAGGCATCCTGAGGACCACCCTCCTCAGAGCCCCACAGGCTCATAAATGATACCTTTTATCCTTGAGCTGTGGGGAAATACTTGTCTCTAGGCTGGTGTATTTGCCCAGCATCCCACTTGGCTCCAGGCACTAACCCTTTCCTCCCTTAGCCTAGTCCTTCCCACACCAGACAAATCTGACAACTCCCCCACTGCCAAACTTGTGGTGGAGACATGTGTGCCAAGGCTGACAGAAGAAAGCGAGACCCAGTTCTGGAAACTTCACTAGCCGTCTGGGAAAGGAAGCTTAAGAGTACAGAAGTTGCGGGCAGTGGTGGCGCACGCCTTTAATCCCAGCACTCGGGAGGCAGAGGCAGGTGGATTTCTGAGTTTGAGGCCAGCCTGGTCTACAGAGTGAGTTCCAGGACAGCCAGGGCTATACAGAGAAACCCTGTCTCAAAAAACCAAAAAAAAAAGAGAGAGAGTACAGAAGCTGGAACTCATGTTGTTGAGCCCTGGGGGCCACCTTGTCTGGTGTGTGCTCCTAGACTGTTATTCCTTGTGAAATAGCCACTTCTCTTTTCTGATGAAGTTGGTTTGAGGTAAATTTGGTCAGCAGTGGCAAAATCCAGATTGATCAAGAAGAGTGGACAGGGCCGTAGGTGAAGGGCATAAACCAGCACAGGACAGGAGAGGGCGCGTACTGGGTAACTAACTGCCTAATTGCCAAGTCCTAGGCCATGCTCCTGTCCCTGCAGCCAGCTTGGCCATCTCATGGGCATCTTAAGACATCAGGGTCATCCTTGGGATCTGTTCTGCTCCCCCACAGATAGCCTCCATCCTTGTTGCCAGAGGCCTTGGTCCCTGTGGGTTCCCACAGAACCCCTTCTGTCTCCTTTGCTCATCACTGACCTCAGAAGATCTGAGGCTCCCAGCTCGGGCTCTGTAGTTTCTCCAGGACAGAGTTGGGTCGACGCTGATCCTTGCATTCCACCAAAAAGTGTAATAGCTGGTGCTCTGAAATAGAGGAATGGTCAGGACAAGATGAGCTGAATCCTTATGTTCTGCCCCAGAAGCTGCCCCGTCTGTAGCCTCCTGATCTGTCCACCTGGAAATTCCTGAAGTTTGGAACCCAGGCATTGGCATGGTGCTGGCAGGCCACGCTCGTGTATACCCATGTGAATAGTGTACCTGTCTGCGTACCTGTCAGCAAACGAACATATCTATATGTCTCTGTGAGTGTGGGTCCTCGCAGGTGCAGGCTACAAGCAATTCTATGTCTTGTGTTACTTCAGGCTCTGCTCTGCCAACTTTACATTTCCTCTGAGGCCCATGTGTCCTCCCATCAAAGTTCAATCTCTCTGGCCTGGCAACAGGAAACAGAGGCTTGACATCAGCAACTTCTCAGGAAGTCTCTGAGCAGATGTCCAGGGCAGAGACAAGGGGCTTGGTCTCTGACTCCGTCCTGCAGTCTTCGATTCTCTGTCTTACACTCAGTCTGCCTAGCTTCTGAGGGCTCTACTGGACCTGCCCACCCTCTGACCAAAGAGCCAGTCCTGCAGGTACCCGCACCTTCTTCCCTGAGCTCTACATGGTGTATCCTTCCTGGCTCAGTCCTTAAATGGCTCTGAGGAATCTTCTGGGTGTCGAGTTCATGGGTAACCTCTGACAGGTGGAAAGATCAGTGGACCATGAGGGTAGAAAGAAATCATTGCTACTGCATTGGACATCAGCCACAGTGCACAGTCAGGCCCTTGACTCTAAGCTATAAGTAAAAGGTACATGTGTGCCCATAATCCCTGCATGTAGGAGGCTGGGGCAGGAGGATGGAGAGTCTTAGGCCAGCCTGGGCTACATAAGAGACCTATTTTAGACTCATAATAAAACAAACAAACAAACAAACAAAAAACAGCAGGGAAGAATTCCTACATGGCCAGACAGTGGTGGCACAGGCCTTTAATCTCAGCACTTGGGAGGCAGAGGCAGGCAGATCTCTGGGTTCAAGGCCAGCCTGGTTTACAGAACAAGTTCCAGGCCAGCCAGGGATACACAGAAAAATGCTGTCTCAAAAAAAAAAACCAAAAATAAAACAAACAAACAAACAAAATAAACCCAATACAACATTCCCCACATGCCAATCCCCAGTTTCCTCCAGTGTTAATTATCTTGTGTAGCCAGAATATGGGTCTGCAAACCAGCACCTTAGCATGGATAGAATGTCATCCAGCCATTTTATAGACCCTATTCATCTTCCAATTGTCCCGTCAAATAGCACCAAGGGTTCAAAAAGGATGCTAAGTTGTGTCGGACACACAAAGCCTCATATTGTTTGATTCTATAAACATGAAATGGTCAGAAAAAGCAAATTGTATTATAGAGAGTGAAAAAATGCATTCTTCGATTGCCTAGGGCTGAGAGCATTGGGGCCACTCCATGTTCAGTGTTCGCGAGATACTGGAGATTGAATTTGGGGCTTTATATGTCCTTAGCAGGTGTTTGACTACTGAGTTATGTCCCCAGGCCACTTTTTTCCCAGACTATAAAGTTACTCTATCTTAGACAAGACCTGGAACTGTGTTTTTCCCCTCAGCTGGGATTATTAGCTTGCACCAGAAAGCCCATGACCATCTGAAAAGATCGAGGGAGGTGTGATAGTACACTCCCTCAATCTTTGCACTTGGCAAGCAGAGGCAGGCAGAGCTCTGTGAGTTCGAGGTCACCCTGGTCTACATAGTCAATTCCAGGCCAGCTAAAAATGTCTCCATTAGTTCCTAAAACATTTCGAAGTATTTACTCATTAGTGTATATGTGTGTACATATATAGGTGGGTGGGCACATATCCAGCCTCAAAGAGGGTTTCTGCTCTCCTTGGTCAGTCTCTGTATTCCTTTGAGGCAGGGTCTCTCCCTGAACCTAGGGCTCACATTTTCTCAGGCTGAAACTCAGCAAGCTCTGACTCGGAGCTGGGATTACAGCATCCACTGAATTCCTACCTTGTAATATGAGTGTTGGGATCCAAATGCTGGTCCTCATGATTACACAGCAATCGTTCTGTACTCTGAGCCGTCCGTCTCCAGTCCCCAAAATGGTTTTAAAGTGGTTTATGAACACTTCTTGGCCTTTGGCTAAGGTCAAGTGTAAAAGTGACTTATGGTATTGTTTGCACATTTAGGTAAACACTAAAAAATAATTTAACTGTATGTTTATAAAGTTGTTTTTAAAAGCAGTGCATGCTGTTTGTGGTGGGTCAGGCTTGTAATTCTAGTTAGTATTCAGGCAACTGAGACAAAATTTCGGAGTTTAGCCAGGCTGTGGTGGCGCACGCCTTTAATCCCAGCACTCGGGAGGCAGAGGCAGGCAGATTTCTGAGTTTGAGGCCAGCCTGGTCTACAGAGTAAGTTCCAGGATAGCCAGGGCTACACAGAGAAACCCTGTCTCGGAAAACCAAAAAAAAACCAAAAAACAAACCCCAAAATTTTGGAGTTTGAGATCGCTTTGGTCTGCATAGTGAGTTCCAGGGCATTCTGAGTTACAGACTAAGACTTCTCCTCAAGAAATTAAACAAACTAATTAATTAATTAATGTACCACAAAGGATGTATTCTTTTCACCCAGGCCTTCTTCTCCAAATACCACCTTTAAGAAAATTAAGCAGTTATCAGCCAGGCATGGTGATAAGTACCTTTAATCCCAGCACTCAGGAGGCAGAGGTAGGCGGAGTTTGAGGCCAGCTTGGTCTACAGAGTTCTAGGATAGCCGGAGCTACACACACACACACACACAAAAACACTGTCTTGAAAAACCAAACCAAACAAAAACCCCAAAACCAACCAACCAACCAACCAAACAAACAAAAAACCAGTTACTCCAGTAAATTAACATGGATGGATGTGGGCCTATTCACTAATCTATACATTGCTAGTTTTCTAGTTTTCATTCCTAGAGGCAAGCTATTTTATATACAAAAGAGGCTTTGTTAGGGACACAAAGTCGAAATAGCAGGCTGCTGTACAAGTTGCTGCAGGCTGCAGGCTGCTGGGGGCTGTGTGTCTCTCTCCGTGTGTGTGTGTGTGTGTGTGTGTGTGTGTGTGTGTGTGTGTGTGTGTCTGTCTGTCTGTCTGTCTGTCTGTGTCTGTCTGTCTGTCTATGATGAGAGAGGGAACAAATAGATGCAGCGTGGGCCATATTCAAAGTTCCAAAGTTATCTCAAAATGTCCCTTTTCTATTCCTTTGTATTTAGCAGACATGTATTTTTAATTTCCTCCTAAGTAAGACACAATTCCATTCCTCAGTCTGGCTGCTTGTTTTAGTTTGTTTATGTTGGTCTCTCTTTGTAGCCCTGACTGGCCAGGAACTTGTGTAGACCAGGTTAGCCTTGAATGCATAGAGATCTGCTTGCCAACTAAGGGCTGGGATTACAGGTGTGCGCCACCATACCTGGCTTTTGTTTTTCATGATCTTTACACTGTATAGTGCCTTTGTAATCAATAATGTATTGGGTGAGGGAGGATGAGGCAAGGTCTCATATATTCATGTAGCCTAGGCTGACCCTGTACTGAATATGACTTGAACTCCTGACCTTCCTGCTTCCACCTCCCAAATATTGGGATTACAAGCATTTGCTACCATGCCTGGCTATATACATTGGTTTGGTTTATTTCATTTATTTATTTATTCATTATTTATTTTATAATGTTAAACCAACTTTCCTTTCTTACTATAGTTGCTATTTGGTCATGGTGTATAATTATTTTGTATACCTTCAGACTCCATTTATTAGTCTTTGGTGAAGATTAGCAACACTTTAAATCTTTAAAATGTATTTTATGTCATCATCATTAAAATAACGCCAATATTGACTCGGGCATGGAGTGTACATCTAAAGTCCTGGCACTTGGTGAGACAAAGGCAGGAGGACCACAAATCCAAAATCTGTAACTTAGTGAAACCCTGTTTCAAAATACAAAGTAGGAAGCCGACTGGGGGTGGAACTCCAAGTGCTGGGCTGGTGTGCACGGTGGGAAGAAGGGGGGCTCTCACTTTGTGAACCACCCTGGCTGCACACCCTCTTAGAGGGACTCAGTCATGGCTGAATCTTGTATCCCAGCTGAGAACTGACACCTAATAAAAGGTGATTTAGTGATGTCAAACAAACCAAACTCCACAGTTTTGTAATCTGTGATGATGTCACATGTCTAGACAGAGTGTTCACGGTTGACAAGCTCTGAAGGAAGTCTCTCACCCAGGGACCTGAGATTCTGGTCCATATGTCCCTGGACACAAACTTCCCTTTTCTGACCCTCAGCTGCTTCTTTAAATCCTATTTTTGGTAGTGTGCACTGTTGTTATGGCAACACTTTGTCTTCCTTATTCTCTCTGGTCTCCTCTGTAGGGACCCACCCGTGGGTTTACTCTCAAGCGAGCGTGTGTGTGTGTGTGTGTGTGTGTGTCAGTTTCTCTCTCCCTTCCTCTTCCCCCTGTCTTTTAGATAAGGTCTTCCAGGCTGGAATTCACTTTGTAATCAAGGATAACTTTGAACTCTTGGTCTTTTTGCCTCCACCTCCTAAGTGTTGGCATTACAGGTGTCCCGTTGTGCCTCGTTTTTATTGGATGCTGCGGATTGAACCCAGAGTTTCATGCAACTATGCTTCCTAATGAGCTACACCTCTAGCATATGCCATCATTTCACCACAGTGAGTCATAACTTGAGTTGAGTATCCTCCCACCAAGATACTCTGCCAGGAATGGGCTAGGGTCTCCCTGACACAGGCAGAATCCCACTTTGGTTCCTTGACTTTCAGACTCAGAGGTATCACGGGAGGACAGTCAAATAGGATCTGAACTGCTACTCACTTGCTATGGAAGAGTTGGAGCATCCCTAGGTACCCACCAGGGACTGGTTCCAGGACACCTTTGCATGCTAAAATCTGCAAACATTTACTCCGATATAAAACGGGGTAGTGTTTACATACAACTTACACACACCCTCCCATGACTTTAAACAATGTTTAGATGGCTTGTAATTCTTTGGGTTTTTTTTGTTTTGTTTGTTTTTGTTTTTGTTTTGTTTTTCGAGACAGGGTTTCTCTGTGTAGCCCTGGCTGTCCTGGAACTCACTCTGTAGACCAGGCTGACCTCAAACTCAGAAATCCACCTGTCTCTGCCTCCCAAGTGCTGGGATTAAAGGCGTGCGCCACCACTGCCCAGCTTGTTGTTTTTGTTTTGTTGTTGTTGTTGTTTGGCTTGTAATTCTTAATACAACACCAACAGTATGTGAATACTTTTACTGTTTGGGGAAATAATGACCAGGGAAAGAACTCTGCTCGTGTCTGGTACGGATGCAAGTTTCTGTTTTCTGAATAGCTGTCATTCAAGATTGGTTGGATTCTCACATCTGGAACCTGTGTGTACAGGAAGCTGGATGTGGGTGAAGGCAAGAGGATCATGGGTTCAAGGCCAGCCTGGGTTACATGGTGAGACTTTGTCAGTGGCAGAGCTCTTGTTTAGCACACATAAGATCCTGGTTTTGATCTTCAGCACCATAAAAAACAACCCCACCCCCAAACATTATTGTATCCAGGAAGGAAGACTTAGCATCACCCTTGAAGGGCTTGGGTGGTTCCCATTATGACCTTCCTTGAAGGATGCAGAGGATGGGTGGTTACCATTATGACCCCAGTTCTTTCACCATCTGGCCCCTGTAAGGAGGGAGGAGGCCCTTATTAGCAGTGGGCTTCTGCAGACTCAGCCAAGCTGAGGCTGGGTGCCAGCTGCAGGGCTGTGTGTGGTCCCGGAGTGTGATGTCCAGTTATTGATGTGTTCCTTTCTCACCTAAAACCACCTCTCATTGGACAGTGCACCAGCCTGTAGAATGAACAGCCTTCCACATTTACAGTCTTGCCAGACAACTGTTTGTCTTAAACTGATGTTGTTTGTTTTAAGACAGGGTCTAGCCTAAGCTGACCTTGAGGTTTCTGTGTAGCTGAGGATGGCCTTGAAATCCTGGTTCTTCGTCCTGACTTGTGTGGTGCCGTGACCAAACCCATTCATGCATGCTAGGCAAGCACACTACCAACAGAGTTACAACCTATTCTGATGTCCCTTTTTTGCTTGGGTGTGGGTTTTTGTTTTGTTTTTGAGACATGGTGTATCTGTATAACCTTGACTGCCCTGGAACTCAGTATAAGACCAGGCTGGCCTCCAATTTGTGGCAATCCAGCCACTGAGTGCTGGGTTACATGTGTGTGTCTCCACAAATGGATCAAGACTAGTCTAATTTGTTTATTTCAGAGGAAATAGGCTCTCTAGCATCTGTTTAGGCCATTGCATTAATAACATCATGTTAACTGACAGGATGGGCAAGCAATGCCGCATCCACTGAAGGCTCCGTAAGAACAAACACACTGCAGACGGTGAGGAGCCCTGCACATATTCAGGGTCCCAGGCTTGCTCTCTCAGTATGGTCCACCTAGCAGTGTCTGTCAGATGCCTCCTCAAAGGGAATGTAAGTTACTGGGCTTTTTGCTACCTCTCACTGAAAATGCAACATAAGGCTTGGCCTCTCTGGGTTCACATATGGAAATCCCACTATGACCACTTAGACATGAGAGAAGGCAGCCAGCTGTGAGTGGGGCTCAGAGCAAGAAAGGGCTTTGTGCCAGGTGTGATGGTGCACACTTCCTTTTTCCTTCTGAGACAGGGTTTCTCTATGTAGCTCTGGCTGTCCTGGAACTCTCTCTGTAGACCAGGCTCGCCTCAAACTCATAGATCCACCTGCCTCTGCCTACCGAGTGCATGCTGGCATTAAAGGCATGTGCCACTGCTGGCAGGCTGTGGTGCACAATTTTAATTGTGCATTTGGGGGGGCAGAGGTGGGTAGTTTTTTGAAATTTTTTTGTTGGTTTTTTATTTTTATGTATCTGGGTATTTTGTGTGCGTGTGTCTGTGCACCATATGCATGCAGTGCCTGTGAAGGCCAGAGGAGCGCATTGGATCCTTTCTGGAACTGAAATTTTAGATAGTTGTGAAGCTGCCCATGTGGGTGCTGGGAATTGAACCCAGGTTCTCTGGAAGAAAAGCCAGTGCCCTTCACTACAAAGTCATCTCTCCAGCCCAAAACAAAAGATTTCCTTTCCCCACTATGTAGCTCCAGCTGGCCTGGAACTTGGAGGGTTTCACCTACCTTTGCCTCCTGAGTGCTGGGATCAAACTCTTAATTTAATCCTAACAAGTTAAGTTTTGTGTCTGAGCTAAGGAATGTTTTTCTAACCCTCTGATCATCAGGAGTCTCCCATGTTATCTTATGAAGCTCCGTAACTGCGTTAGCTTTCTGTTGCTCAAGAAAATCAGCTTAGCAGCTGGAGAATTCAGCTCAGCAGAGAGTGGTTTGCAGCGTTAGGTTTGAGACTTAACACTTCACAGGCCAATCCTGATGGCACATGCCTGTAATTCTAGGATGAGGAAAGTGGAGGCTGAAGGATCAGAAGTTTAAGGTCATCCTCAGTCCAAACATAAAGAGGCCAGCCTGAAAACTTGAGATGCTGTCTTTTATTTTATTATTTTTTTTAAAGAAAAGGAAGGGGTGGGGCTAGAGAGTTGGCTCAGTGGTTGAGGGCACTTGTTCTTGTGAAACACCTGGATTCGATTCCCAGCACGAACATGGAGCCTCACCACTTCCCCAGGCAACAAGCACACAGATAGTATACGGACACAGACTCATAATATGGTGAAAATAGCTGCTGGTGGTGCACATCTTAAATCCCAGCACTCGGTAGGCAGAGGCAGGTGGATCTATGAGTTTAAGGCCAGCCTGGTCTACAGAGTGAATTCTAGGACAGCCAGGGCTACACAGAGAAAAGAAGAAGTAGTAGTAGTAGTAAATCATCTACAAAAAATAAGATAAAGATTGGAGAGATGGCTCAGAGGTTAAGGCTCTGGCTGCTCTTGCAGAGGATCCAGGTTCAATTCCCAGTACCCACACAGTGGCTCATAAACATCTGTAACTCCAATTCCATGAGATCTGAAACCTTCTGACCACTGCAGACCCTAGGCACACACATGACACACAGTTATAGATACAGGCAAAGAATTTATACATGTAAATAAAAAATTAAAAAGGGAGAAAGGTGCTAGGCTTGATGTATATGACTAATTGTAGCACACAGCAGGCAGAGACATGAGATTCGCCTCAAGCTTGAGGGCAGAGCAGTCTATATAGTGAGTTCCAGGTCAGCCAGGGCTGCTTAGGGAGATCGAGTCCATGGTCAGTTGCTTTGGCCTATGGTGAGGCAGAGCGTTATCAGTATGGTGTTACCTGAGGGCAGGGACTGGACTGGATGCTTCCAAGTTCTTCTGCTCTTATTCAAGAACAAAATAAAAGCTCACAGAGATTGCAAAGTAGCAATGAGTTTTATTCAAAAGCAAAGCAATTAAACATGTCCAAACAATCTGCAAGAGTACAGCGAGGTACACTGGAGGAGATGCTACAGGGCCCACGTGACTGCCAGGAGCTTCCTACTGAGAGTTGTAGTTTGTTTGGGTGGCTCTCTATTTTGATTGATGACAGTTGTTTTTGTTTCTGCTCTGCCTGGCCTTTCCCATAATGCACAGCCCAATGCAGGTAAGGTCCTCTGTTGCTAGCTAGTTACCTGGTGCACTGTTATGGGCGGAGTGTGCCTCGGGCTTCCCAAACGCATTATTAGAAAAGAGATATGCACAGCACAAACAATGGGGTCCCAAGTTACTAATCTAGTTCCTATGCTTGCTTTCCTCAAGGGGGAGGAGCAGAGCTACTCTCACCGTGGTCTCACAAAACAAAGACAGGGTCCAGAAGAGACGGTTCAGCAGCACTGCTCTTCCAGAGGACCCAGGTTCAATTCTCAGACCCACACAGTAGCTTAGAACCATCTGTAACTCTTGTTCCAAGGTATACGATGTTCTCTTGTGGTCTTAGAGGATATCAGGCATACACATGGTGCACAGACACACATGCAGATAAAACACATATGAAGAATAAGATAAATTAATTTTTTTAAAAAAAGGAAGCAAAGATAGGTGGAGTTGGGGACCTCTTCAAGGTCACATTCCACTGATGTCACTTCCTTCCACTAGGATCATCCTCCTCCAGTTTCTGCCACCTCCCAGTTGTACCATAAGCTAGCGACTAAGCCTTTAGCCTAGGCCTTTGGGGACATTTAAGATCCAAGCGTTAACAGTAATTTTGTCTTTCACATTCAAGCCTGTAATTCACAAGGACTTTGCTTATGTGTCAGGCTGAGGTTGCATTTTTCCCCCTAAACTTTGAGCAAATGTTTGCAGGTGGGGGCGGGGTGGAGGTGGGGGAGCAGATGCTGGGTATCGTTTGTTTAGAGTGTATGTATATGAATGAACGTTTCAACTGCCTGTGTGTATGTGCGCCACACACATGCTTGGCGCCTGTGGCCTGAATTGGAAATCCCCTGTAACTGGAGCTATGTAGATGGTTTAGAGCTGCTATGTAGGTGCTGGGAATCAAACCTAGGTCTCCTGCAAGACCAGCAAGTGCTCCTAACCATAGAGTGATCTCTGTAGCCGCTGGTGCTGGACACTGAACACTACATGTTACACAAATGCTCTACACTGAGCTAATCCCCCAGCCCACAAAAGATTTAAAAGCATAGTTCTAAGCTTCAAATGTGTAAGAATATGCACTGTCCCTTTAACCTGAGTTCTTAGCATCCTACCACAGTTGACACCTACCCTGTCCCCCATCTCCGGGTATGTGCTTGCAAACATACGTTTCTTCCCATGACCATTTTAGGATCATTTGAAGGCAAAATGCCCCCTCTATACTCAGTAATGTTTTCTTTTGTTGCTCTCAGAAACTGGACGTCCAGTTATATAGCTACATTACAGTTATCACAGTGAACTAACAACAGTGAGACAACACTTTGACCAACAAACCTCAGCCAGACAGTGCCAGTTGCCCCAGTACTGTGCTGTGGGGTAAGGAACTCCAGGCTGTGCACTGCTTTCGGTTCCATTGTCATCTCCCCTCACCCCACCCCCCAGCTCTCTTTTAAGACAGGGTCTCACTGTAATCTTGGCTGTCCTGAAACTCCCTATGTAACCAGGTTGACCCTGAACTCACAGATCCACCTGCCTCTTCCTCCAGAGTACTGGGACTAAAGGCTTGCACCACCATGTCTGGCTCTCTTTTCTTACTTTTTAGTTTTGTCATTGATTATGTATATGCATGTGGGTATCTGCACACAAGTGTGCAGGTCTGCAGAGACCGGAGGTGTGGGATCTCCCTGGGACTAGTGTTACAGGTGACTGTGAGCCTTCCCCTATGGATGCTGGGAACCCAAGAGCTGCAAGCATTCTTACACACCACCTCTCTATCCCCTTTCTTTGTTGTATGTGCATAGCTGGGTGTGCGGCTCGGGTCTCTGTACGTGCTAAGCAAGCACTCTACCATTGAGCTACACCCCAAGTTTTCCAGCATCTTCAGTGTCTGGAGAAGTCTGTGGGTTCATAGGTCTTTTAGGCTGATTCCTGGGCAGTCTGATGATTCAGACCATCTGAGGTTTCTGCTGGGCAGGAACTGTTTGACATGCTTTTGACAAGAACACTATAGACGTGGGTTCTCGGTCCCTTATTGCAGGAAGCATATGATGTCGATCTGACATGCGATTGTGGTATCTGCTGCATGCTTGCTGAGATGTGGTGAGAACTGCCCCAACTGCAGCGCTGTTGTTGACAGTTTCTGAACTTTGTCTCTGGGATGACCCACCCCACTTAGGTTAATGTCTGCATGAAGGTGGAGGTTAGAAGTTCCCACAGCATCTGATCACAGGGGCCCTTAATTTTCCTGACTTTCACCTTTTATTTTATTGTTTGCTGAGTCTGGGTCGCACTTAGTCTCAGAGTTGCTGTAACCCTCCCAACCTCAGCCCTTATGAGGACAGAGGTGGTGTTGTACCTTGCTCACACTTGCTCTCCAGTCTGTCACTTCTCCTCCTAAGGCTCAGGCTCAACTCCTCCCACTGGGCTCTCTTATTGACAGAAGTTCAAAGGACCAGGCACAACTGTCACTTAAAGTTATTTTTACTTTTTACAACTCAGTGTTTTTTATTGTCTGTGATTCTTTTTTTTTTTTTTTTGCCTTGCTGCTGGGGTGTTGAAATGCTGCGGATGTGCTGCTAAGGGGAGGTGAGACACAGTCTAAGATAGATGTTTCTCCAGGTGAAAACAGCAGGGGCTGGGGTGGGTGTGGTTCTCAAACTCCTGTGTACCCAAACGCCACTGGGGACCACAAGGAGTGAGGAACGGGGTTCCTCGGGCCCTTGATGAGACGGGGATGGGGCAGAATCTGACTTAGCTCGGAGTTAGTGCCAGAAATACAGAGGGACTGGAAGAGGAGCCTTCTACTCCTGGGAGACTTAGGTGCAGCTTTGTGTGATGAAGACACCACCACCACACACGTACAGCAGTCCTTGATGAAGAAGACAGTCCTTGCTTGTCCAAACTGTTTTATTCATGGTGGATGAGGATGTATATCTTACTCAGGGTGAACCAGAGATTAAATACCCTTTGCAGGAAGGGATGCCCAGGAGGGGAAGCTTATTGGCTAAATACTTGGGGCCTATCAAGATACCTCATTAGCATGGAGACCTCTAGGTTTTTATGCTGTGTAACTGGTTATCATAGTCCTCTTAGCAGGGTGCTATGGTCACGTGCTCCAGGACAGGAACCTGTTCAGGAGCTAGTTCGAACTCCTGCCATTGTCAATTATGAGATTTTTTAGGTTTCTGAACTTGCTACAACCTTACCAGTTCTTCTGTCTGGTGGCACAGTCTACTGCCCCATGCATGGCTTAATTAGGGTTTCAGTTGCTGTGACAAAACACTGTGACCAAAAAACAAGTTGGGGAGGAAGAGGTTTAATTGACTTGCACTTCCATATTGCTGTTCATCACCAAAGGAAAGTCAGGACGGGAACTCAAACAGGATCCTGAAGGCAGAAGCTAGTGCAGAGGCCATGGAGGGGTGCTGCCTACTGTCCCTGCTTCCCATGGCTTGTTCAGCCTGCTTTCTTATAGAATGCAGGACAGCCATCCCAGGGATAGCACTACCCACAGTGCACTGGATCCTTCCCATCAATCACTATGAAAAAGGTCCTACAGACTTGCCTGTAGCCTGATCTTATGAAGACATTTTCTTGGTTGAGGTTCCTGCC
This sequence comes from Rhynchomys soricoides, assembly GCA_019843965.1. Lineage (NCBI taxonomy): Eukaryota > Metazoa > Chordata > Mammalia > Rodentia > Muridae > Rhynchomys > Rhynchomys soricoides. The sequence continues at coordinate 839,020 of JADRCH010000166.1, read as the reverse complement.
TCTCAAGTACCTCTAGTTTGTGTGTCAAGTCACATAAGACTAGGCAGTGTATCTCGCTATGCCATCAGCCCAGGGAATGGGTTCTGTAGCCCAGCTGCTTTGCCAGATTCTGCCTGTGTGCTGGTCCAGATGGAGCTGGCTGGCTGCAGCTGGACAGATACCTTTGCCTTTGGCTTCTTCCTTTTTCTGACTACTTCAAGAAGCTATCTGGGCCCTTAGAGTGTTGGTGTTGTGTGCACATAGTGTAAATGTCCATGATTCCCCGAAGAATGATACCCTGGACTCAAATAGTATGTAAACACAAGGAGTAATTTTTTTTTCTGCAGAAGTCCAGCATGCTGGCGTCTCCATTACCAAGACAGAGAGACAACCAAGTGAGCTCGCAGGCATGTTTTAAAGCACATTAGAGAGATTCCTGGGCAGGCGACCTTTATCTTGCTCCATCTGTAGGGACATTCCAGAGCCATTATCAGGACATGGGGGCTGGAAAACTGTTGCTGGGGAGGTCTGGAAACTGCTGCTGACCCATTGTCCTTGCCTCAGGTCAGGTGGTGGGGCAGTTTCTGAGGTCTGGACTTGCCTGGACTTGCTCAGGTCTTGGAAACAGAGATTTCGGCATCGTCTCTTGAACTGCCAATTTGAAGCCTGTCATGGAGTCGGTTTAGCCTTCTCAATAGTTATACGTGGGTGCATGTGAAGCTTAGAGAACAACTTTGAGGAGTTTTCTCCTACCTTTACATGGGTCCTGGGGATCAAACTCGGATTACCATGTTTGCTGGCAAGTATTTTTACCCACATCTTTTATTTTTGAGACAGGATCTCCCTATATAGCCCTGGCTGGCCTGGAACTTGACATGTAGACCAAGCTGGTCTTGAAGTTCTAGCCATCCTCCTGCCCCTGCTTTCTGGATGTTGAGATCACAGCCCGAGTCATCATTTTCCTCTCGTAGAATGCTTGATGCCAGATGAAAACATTTCCATAACTGACGTACAATGGCCCCTCAACTCTGTGAATATACTACATGCCCACTGAACTGGGTATCCAAAATAGGAGATTGAGCCAGCTGGGTGGTGGTGGCACATGTCTTTAATCCCAGCACTCAGGAGACAGAAGCAAGTGGATCTCTGAGATTGAGGCCACCTTGGTTTACAGATCGAGTTCCAGGATATCCAGGGCTACACAGAGAAAAACTCTGTCCCAAAAAACAAAGTAAAAAAACAAACCAAAACAAAAAATTGACTTATTTACAGCAATGCCAAGGGCATGTTGGGTAACATCGTGGCCCTTACAGTAGGACATTTCTTTGAACAGAACCCAAGTCCTTGGTGTTCAAAGCGTCTCCCTTCCTGTAGCTCGGCATGTGTGTGGCTGAAGGAACAGTTTTAGCCTTGATTTATGTATATGAGTGCTCTATCTGCAGGTGTACCTGCATGCCAGAAGAGGGCATCAGATCTCAGTGTATGTGGTTGTGAGCCACCATGTGGTTGCTGGGGATTGAGCTCAGGACCTCTGGAAAACCTGACAGTGCTTGTAACCACTGAGCCATCTCTCCAACCTTAATTTTTGTTTTTGAAAAATCATTTAAGATGTTTATTAAAAGTGTTTTTTTTTTAAAAAGTCAAGTTGTAAAGTTTTACTAGAAATTAAAAATGGAGTTCTTGCCAGGCTTAATCCCAGCACTTGGGAGGCAGAGGCAGGTGGATTTCTGAGTTAGAGGCCAGCCTGGTCTACAGAGTGAGCACAACCATGGCTACACAGGAAAACCCTGTCTCGAAAAAACCAATAATAAAAAAAAAATAAAAATGGAGTTTTTAAAAGAAAAACATATCTTGATCAGATATGAAATGATTTAAAAACCTTTACAGGTGTATTTAGAAAAATCGTGTCTTAAAAAATATCTTTATTAATCCACTCAGGAGGCATAGGCAGGTGAAGTTCAAGGTCAGCTAGGGATACATACTCTGTCTCAAAGCAAAACAGAATGATATGTTTATCATTCATGCTGGTTATTGGTTTTGTCAATAGCCAAGTCAGTTTCTCGATCAGGATTGACTTGGGAGGGAGGACCCAGCCCACTATCGGAGGTGCCACCTTTGCCCAGGGTTCCTGGGATGTAGTAACATCAAGCCAATAAACAATGTTCTTCTGTGGCTCTGCTTCAGTTCCTGCCCCCAGGAACTGATGCCCCTGATGTCCCTGTAGTGGAGTCTGACTTGGGGGTTCTAAGTTGAGATTGACACTTTCCGCCTCAAGTTGCTTTTGCTCACAGTATTCATCACAGCAACAGGAAAGAAACTAGAGAAGAATGTGGGAAAAGGAACCTCGGAGAGCAGTGCACAGTGGGACCCTGCTTGTGGGCTCTCAGGGCAGTGGTTCTCAACATCCCTAATTCTGCGACCCTTTGATAACATTCTTCATGGTGTGGTGACCCCCAGCCATAAGATTATTTACATTCAGGGCCCGTTCACGTGGTGATTTGGATTAAGGATCACTGGAACTGTGGATATAGCATTAATAAGCTGTGACTGAGAAGAGATCATCATCACTGAGGTAAAATCTTCTGGGAAGTATTTCCTGAGAGTCAGCTGGCCCAGTGGAGGGAGGAGAGGGCAGGGTTGCTTCTCAAGTCAGAAGCAGAATCAGAAATGTGTAAGAGTCTCCCTCATGCTACTGGCTTTGAGGGTACAATGGGGGTTTTCTTAGTTTCTTTTCATTTGTTTTTTTTCCCCTGAGACAGTGTCTCACTATGTAGCTCTGGCCATCCTGGAACACACAGAGATCTGCCTGCCTCTGCCTCTCTAGTGCTGGGATTAAAGGCGTGTGCCATCACACCCAGCTAAATATTTGAATTTTTTAAAGTCTGTGGGACTTCTAAAATTATCCTGTTCGATATTAATATTAGCATGATCTTGGTACAAGCAAGGAAAGAATGTTACGGTCTAACCGTGATGCTCTGTGTGTGACATTTGTAGGCTTGATTAAAAACTTGAGTCACCTACGGGGGAAGAACCTCAATTGAATTGACTTCATCAGATTAGCCTGTGGACACAAGTGTGGAGCATTTCCTTGATTAAAGATTGATGTCGGAGGGTCCGACCCACTGTGTATCACACCACCCAGGGCAGGTGGTCCTGAGTGGGGTGGATAACTAAACATGGGGTATAAGCCAGCCAGTGGAGTCCCTCCATGACCTGCCTTCAGGTCCTGCCCTGACTTCTCTCAGTTTGGTGGAACATGACTTGAGATTTTAAGATTAAGTAAACCTCTTCTTCTCCAAGATGTGTTGGTCATGGTGTGTAGCACAGCAACAGGAAAGCAATAGACCATCATCACCAAAGAGAGATGTAGCAGGACTTTGCCTGCTTGGTGGGTTCTCCTTTCCAACCCTTTTATCCCCCCCTAATCCCCCTAACCTCCTATGATAGATAGGAGACAAAAAAAGATAGCTCGGAAGGAGGGCAACGGTATCCTCAGACTACTTCCTGCTGATTAGGGCCAGGATATCTAATTTCTTCTTGTTTCTTCATTGCCCACAACTACTTTTTTTTTTTTTTTTTTTTGGTTTTTCAAGACAGGGTTTCTCTGTGTAGCTCTGGCTGTCTTGGAACTCACTCTGTAGACCAGGCTGGCCTCGTACTCAGAAATCTGCCTGCCTCTGCCTCCCCAGTGCTGGGATTAAAGGCGTGCGCCACCACCGCCCAGCTGCCCACAACTACTTAACAAACCCAAACCAACCAACAACCCACCCTGCTTCTTAGGGTCCTAGCATTTATATCCCCTCTAAAAGTCTCCAGAATTCTAAACATTACTCAGCGGAAGAAATTGTTTGCTGCTGGCAAAATCATGCCTCTGCTGGAGCCCGAGGCAAATCATAGTCAGCTGCTGTGGACAATCTGAAGCAGCCTCATATCCCACACCTGGGATTAAAATGAAACCATATTCTTACAATATTTCTGTGTTTTGTTTGTTTTTTAAAATGAAACCAAAACTCTAATATTGTCCCTATAAGATGTCATTGGTAAAAATAATAAAAAACCCATTCTGTGTAGAGATGTAGATAGTTCTCACGTATCTGGTCCATGGGACAAAAAGCAAGCACTCAAGGTTTTCTACCCCAGTCTTCTGTTCATTTCTTACAGCTGGGATTGCACACATAGTTCTTCTTGGATTACTAAATCAGATGATGGCTGAGGTGTTAGGCCAGCTTTTGTTGAGCCTTGTCCTGCTGTCTGTGGCTTGGTGTTCACTGGGATCTGTTTGCAATTGAAGCTGTTGATGCTGACATTGAGTTGCCTGCTGACCTTGGGCCTTTCACTGCCATCCTTTCCAGGATGTCTTTGGCAAGGAAGGCCTATAACTGTATATGCACTGTGGTTGTTAGCAGCCTCCCAGTATAGGGGGGGTGGAAACTGGTTTGTGCAGAGTTTTTCATACATTATAATAGAAATCTTCACCTGCAATAGGGCTGGTGTTATTGGGCCTGGCCTTCAGGAGTACCTGTTGGGTTAGTCTGTTGTAGGAAGCAGATAGTGTCTACAGTGGTTCTCTTTGCTGTGTATACAGCTGTGGAGTGTCCCCTCCCCATCCCCCCCAAAGGCTTGAAACATTGGCTGCCTCTGAACCCATTTCCAGTCCTTACTTTGGAGGTACTTCCTGGGGCTGTTTGGTTTTGTTGTTTTTGAGGCAGGGTTTCACTGTGTAGACCAGGCTGGACTAAAACTAGTGGAGATCCACCTACCTGTACCACCTAAGTGCTAGGATCAAAGGGGAGAGCCCTCATGTTCGGCCTTCATATCTGCTTCTTACCTCAAACTGTTATTTTGTTCACACACCCTCGTTGAAATAACCTTTTGTCCCTTCATTGGGCACTGCAGACTTGCTGCTTGCCAAGATAGGCTTGGAACTGGAACTGGTGTTAGCTGGTGACTACTTGTCAGCCTTGCCACTCATGGCAGTGGTGATAGTGTTTGCTCTGGCTGTAGCAGCTGCAGCTCTTCCAAGGTTGTCATGGTACTGGGTCAGCAGCGTTCCAGCTGCCCCGACTCTCCAGGATTGGGATTCTCTCTCTCCACTCCTGTTACTGATCCAATGCCATTTTTTTGTCTTAAGATTTGAGTGTTTTGCTTCAAACGAAACATGTATGGGTGCCACGTCTGTGCCAGATGCCACCAGTCGAGGAATGTGTTGGATCCCCTAGAACTGGAGTTACAGATGGTTGTGAGGTATCACGTGGGTGCTGGGAACTGAAACCAGGTTCTCTGGAAGAGCAGACAGTGCTCTTTATCGCTGAGCCAACTCCCCACTCCCCACGTTTCCTTTTTAACTCTTCCTTTTCTTCCCTCCCTCCTTTCCTTCATTCCTTAGTGCTAGCTCAAACTGGCGTTGAACTCCTGGGCTCTCTCACGAGTCTCTCTCCTCAGTCCTTTGAGTGCTACAGTCTAGATGTGTCACACTGGTCAGACTCCATGTGTCCCTTTTTGAGTATTTTTTTTAAATTTAATGACATTTATTTATTATGCACATAGCTGCCTCAGCGGCTCTTTCCTTGGATGCTGCAGCACCTGTGAGTTACACTTGCATCAGCACCTAGCATCAGGAGAAGGCAATGCTGTGTGTGGGTGGACTGGGAAAACACCCAAGTTCAGATTCTGAAGCAGCTTTCTGACTGCACATCACATTCAAACTGTGGGAAAGCAGAGCAATCTCAAATTGAGCATCTTAGATGGGAACTGGTTGTACCCTACCCCCATCCATTGACATCTTCCTAGCCCTGCACAGGTCAGGAACTGTAGGCTGCCCCTCCAGCCTGGACACTTATGATGAGTTCATCAATGTACTTGTGTTTGCTTTTTTGTTTTTGAGACAAAGTCTCCCTGTGTAGCCCAGGTTGACCTAGAATTTGAGATTGATTCTTCTGTCTCAACCTCCCATGGGCTTAGGATAATTGAACTGATCTAGCTTCTGGGAGGTCTTGAGCTGCCTTCTGGCCCTATTCCTTTAAGATCCTGAATCTTCCTTGCTGTCAGGGCACCTCTGCTACCAGCAGACTGGTCCTAGGAGGAACACACAGCTTTACAGAGACCCAGGCTGGCTTCCTATGCATGCTTTTTCTTTCTGGTCAATGAAATACGTGCTCTGAGTCCTACTGGATGGATGTGGCTGGTGAATTTGGGCCCAAGATGGAGCACTCCATTGCAGAATAACTGCCTCTCTAGATGTCCACTCCCTTTCCCCACACCTCAGTTACTAATGCATTCTGACTTTCCTCTCAGTAAGGACAGTGGCTTTCTCAAAGCTTCCAAGAGCCAAGCCTGTTGCTACTGCTTACTGGGGGGTTCTGCCAAGGTCTTTTATCAGAGGAGAGAGCTACTATGCCTCTAAGCCCTCCCTCCCTCCAACCTAGCAAGGATGGTTCTTCAGACGGGCTCCTACAGGCAAGTCCTACAGTGCCTTATGTTTCCCTTCCTGTTTCTAGGCCTAGGAGTTCATTTCCTGTTCCTATAACAAAATGCTGGGGCTGAATAATTTAATTATGAGAAGTTTAGCATTTGGGCATAGTGGTGTGTGTCTGTAATTTCAGCACTCAGGAATGCTGAAGTAGGAGGATCATTCTTATTGTCTGTGAAGGAGGCTTTGGACGGTGTGTGTAGCATATACTTTTACTCTCAGTGTTCTTGGGAGGGAGGCAGAGGCAGGTGGACCTCTGAATTCAAGGCCAGCCTGGTCTATCTACGGAGCAAGTTCCAGGACTACACAGAGAACACTATCTCAAAACAACAACAAAAAAGCATTTGGATCTCATATTGGGTCCCAGTTATTTTTTTCCCGTGCACCATTGCTTTGTATCAGCCCCAGCTCTCTGTTCCCACTTTCCTTGACTTTCTGGAGGCCTAGAATGTGTTCTGTTCCCCCTCTGTCTGACCACAGTGAGGCAGCTGCTTTTTTGCAGCATACCAGTGGCTCTCTCAGTCTTCATTGCCACCAGCGAGGGAGCTCCCACAAGACATGCAGGAAGAGAGCAAAGCTAAATCAGAGAAACTGACAGCTGTCAAATGTCCCCACGGAAACCACACACACTTGTGATTTCCATACTAGTAAAATAGTTTTATTATTTTATAACACAAGGAAAGTAAAGATTTCTTTTTGGTGTATACCAGAGCTAAGGGAAGCAGAATAAGGGGACTGATAGGACTTTTATGCATTTTTGATGACCATAAAAAGTTAGCAATACCAACTGCTTGCCGTAAAACTTATCATAGCTCCACACACATATAAAGGATCAGTTTTAAAATCTATAAAAGTAAAAAATATACAGTTGGACGCTCTAACACTTATTCCATCTTCAATATAAAATTGTAAACATTTATTTACACAAAGCACTGTGTATAAGAGAGTCCGAGCACCCTTTTCTTCTTGAGTCACGGCTCTGAGAAGATGGGAGGAAGTGGGTTACCTCTTCCCAACTCCTCAAAGCCAGACTCATAAATAAAGCCATGGGCAGCTCTGGGGGGGGGACCCCAAGAATCACATTTTATTGCTATGACACTGCAGCAAGTGAGCTGCCCACTGCCTGTGTGGCCAGCCTGGGCCTAAGGTAGAGTGCTGGGCCAGCTGGTGTGGCCTGGGCAATGGAGGCAGGAGGTGGGCAGCTGTAGCAGGAGGCTGGAAGAGGAACCAGGATACATCTCCAGCCCTTAGCCCTATTTTTGGTAGAGAACCCGCTGAAATCACTCTTCCCCCTACAGCTGGGGAACATCAGAGGGTGGCATCTTCACTGACTTTGATTCCTGTTGCTCTGAGAGCTGAGCTGAGTTTCTGGGGAGGACATGGCAGGAGAAATGGCTATGAGGGACAAGAACCTGCGAGCACAGGTGCCCTCAGGGAAAAAGGCACTGCTGGTGCAAACTAGTTAGCAGTGTGTGCACACTTTCTGACCCCTCCAAGTGTGAAGGCTCTCTTGTCATTTCCTTGGCTCAGTTCTTTACACTGAATGAAGTGTTCTAGGACCCCAGGACAATGGGCGGAGCTGTGGTTTCTCTAGAGACCACTGTGCACAGAAGTCACTCCAGCAAACACCTTCCCCTCCACTGTCCTGTTAAAGGTCTCACTCTGTGCTCATCATCTTGCTTGTGATGAAGACAAGTGCTCGCTCTTGCTGTTAGCAGCCCACACACCATATTCGATTCCATGGCTTCTCTGCTCAGACATGTCCATCAACGGACCTTCTAAGAGAATCTACTTCAGTCATTAGCAAGGATGGGTTAGTGTTATAAAATGACTTTAAAAGTGCAAGTCATCAGCCGCGGGAGGAGCAGAAGTCTGGAGGGTAAAGAATAAAGTGATGCCCAGATGGCAGGCTGCCTGCAGCCTTCTTTCCCCAAGCCTGTGCCAAGCTCTGACTCCCTAAGGAGTTTGACTCTTCCTCTTCTAATGCAGTGAAGTCAGCCACTGTTTCCTGTTTTGGCTGGAGGAGGCCAGGAGCTAGAAAGAAGGGTCGTGGGGATGATGTGAAGGAGGAAAGATGTGTGTACAACTGAATGGCTCTTCCACTGTGTACATACGGGTTGTCGGAGACATACTGAATCTCCACCTTCAGCATTTAGCCATGCCAGGGCATGGAGGGGACTCCATGGGGGCCCAGTGTCCTCAAGAGTGAGTGGCAGCCAAGAAATAGGAGGAGCTTTGAGGAGGGATCCTATCTGGACCACTAGATGTACCATCATCATGTGGCATCCTGATCATTTTGGCATCTGCAGTGCAGCCTGTACTGTGGCAGTGATTTCCAGTGACCATGAAAGCTGACGGAGCAGGAATAAAAAGGCTCCTCCTGCTAAGGAAGCCCTCGGTCTCCAGTGCCACTCACAATACAACCACCGCCTGTCCCAATCTGCTTAAAAACTTTAAATTAAAAAAATTACTTCTATGCTATAAAATGTAAATAATCCTATTTAAAATTTCAACAGAAGTTTGTTCCCAGCCTTGAGGCAAGTGGAGAAATCTTGGGTAAGCCCGATATGGTGGGGCTTGTTTCCACTGGCTTTTTGGTCTTTTGGGTAGGAAGCTACCTTTCAAGCATCTATCCAGCTATCCCAACCCTACTTAGTGATGCCAATGTGCTGGGCCAGCCCAACAGACCATCATATACTGACCAGAGCTGGCCTCAGCTGTGGCTTAGGTTCTACTGGCCCAATTCTCTGAGCCATGGGCTTTTGGTCCAAAGTAGTTGTTCTTTCTTGAATCTGAGAACAAAAATATAAGATGACTAAACACCACAGACATTTCTGTTACTGTGACCCTAAAAGATCATCCAATTCATTGATCCACTCCTCAGAAGTCCTGTTCTTCAGCAGGGAGTCGATCAGGTCAGTGTGTCCAGCCACACTGGACAGACCACTGCTGCCTGGCTGCCCGCTGTAGGCAAAGGGCAGCTCTTGGCCCATGGTTCTCACAGGGTAAGCCTGAGCACAGTGTAGCCCTGGCCGGCTGTTCATCTGTGAAGTGGGGCTCTGGCCAAAGGCCCCCAGCTCAGGCCCTGAAGGGCTTAAGCCAGGGAGGCCCTGCTGTGGGGCTGCTTGTGGAGGGGTAGGGGCAGGGGCACTGCCCCTCTGCTGTGTGCTCACTGGGGGCAGCATGGGGCCTGCTGCACCTGCTGAACTCATAGGAGCCATAGGCCTGCTGGGCATGGCTTGGGAGAACTGCTGGCCAGATATTTTCAGGTGGGCTTGCTGTATGTGGAAATTGGAAGCTGCAGTGAAGGGGCTCACACTGCTGTTCCCAGGTGTCTGGCTGCTCAGGTTTGGCATTCCCTGATGTTGCCATGAGGCACTCTGGCTTCCCATGGCTGCTGACACCCTTGGGACTTGTGGCTTTGTTAAACCAGGAGGCAGGGTTCCCTTATTGTGCTGCTGGGAAAGACTGGCACTCCCCAGAGAGTTCTGTCCATATGCAGCTGAGGTGGAGGCATTCTGGCCCACGTTGGTCTGCCGTGGAATGTGGGCATGTGTGCCAGTAGCCTGTGGTGGGGGCTGGGCAACTATCTGGGCTAGGCCAGATGCCATGCCATAAAGGCTGTTCTGAGGCAAACTCTGGGACCCAGTAAACTGGGCCACTCCACGGTCCTGCTGGCCTGAGCTGGAGGGAAGAGAGGAAACAGGGGCATGTCCAGGACCCATTGACATCAGAGTCCCAGGCTGAGGGAACACTCGAGGACAGCTGGAATTAGATGGACCCAAGTTGTTCATTCCAGGCACAGCAGCAGAAGGTCCTAAAAGAAAGAGAATTTAGTAGTCAAGTCGGCATCCATTTTTTTCTTTACATTTGTGTGTTCGTATGGGTGCAAGTGCATATGTGCCACAAGTGTGAGGGAGTAAGAGGACAACAGGCAGGAGTTAGTTCCTGTCTTAGCTAAAGAGTTTCTACTGCTGTGATAAACACTAAGACCAAGAGCAACTTGGGGAGCAAAGGGTTTACTTCATTTTCCCCTACCCTGAGACGGGGTCTCACTATGTAACTAGCTGTCCTGCAACTCACTGTGTAAACCAGGGTGATTTCACACTCAAATCCACCTGCCTCTGACTCTGCCTCCCAATCGCTAATATTAAAGGTATGCACCACCACACCCAGACGCAGGGACTGAAGCAGAGGCCATAGAGGAATGCTGCCTGCTTACCAGGACCACCAACCAGCCAAGGGGTAGCAGCACCCAGTGGCTGGGCCCTCCCACATTAATCACTAGTTAAGAAATGCCCCACAGGTTAGCCAGTCTTCCTGAGGCATTTTCTCAGTTGAGAGTCCCTCTTCCCAAATGTCTCTGGCTTGAATCAAAATGTCATAAACTGGCCAGTACAGCTCCCTCCCCGCACCATGTGGGACTTAGGATCACACTCAGGCCATCAAGACTTGTTGAGCTATCTTGCCAGCCCTGACTATCACTGTGGAGCTGTCTTTGAGACCCAAGCTGCAGCTCCTTTTCCACAGGCATGAAAGTCAGAACCCTGACACATCATGGGCATGGGGACAGTAACTGCATCCAAAGACAGATGGTGGAGGGAGCTCCAGAGGGGAAAGCCAGCGGTCTTGTCCATTTATTTATCAAGTAGCCAACAAAGTTTGTCTCAGCTGGGACTAGGGATTTCAAGACCAATACCCCAAAATGTGTCTGTGGAAACCAACGCCATCACATGGTGTGACAAGGTCAAAGCTTGAGCAGCAGGTTATAGGAAATACATGTTTCTGAAGGCTTTGTGCTTAACATTTAGGAAAAGGGGGCTAGAATTGAATTTGGGGCTGGGGGAGTAGCTCCTCAGTAGGTAGAATACTTACTTAGCATGCACAAGACCTTGAATTCAGTGGCCAGCAGCACAGAAGCACATGTGCACAAAGCACATACACATGTGTGCACCCATGCTAATACACACACACGCATACACAAATGTGCACCCACATGCAGGTTTGATAACATGAAAGTTTAGAGGGTATTCAGAACAGAGAAGGACACCTGTGAAAGGACAGAATTGTAACAGGCTATGGGACATTAAGGAGCCAGTCATGGCTGGGGTATGTCAGGAGCAGGACGGTGACACCTGAGACCACAGTTTAGTTCTGCTGGGGCATGGCTGTCAGTGACCTGGATGAGGCAATGTGAAGAGGGCCACAGCTGAAGACATGTCTCTCCACCCCGTTGTTTGTGGTATAAGGTGGCTGAGGGAGGCAGAAATCCAGTGTGGAGTTACCAGTTATTTACTGAGTGTGGCCCTTAGTCCTCAGAAAACTTGCCACCGGCCCTTCTTGGGTGTGTGTGTGCATGCACACAGGCAAGTACATACACGTGAAGCTTCAGGGATCTGTCCATTTCTGTTTTTGTGGTACATGGAAGGCACACACGCATGCATTCACCACAGCCCCTGGCTTTTACATGGGTGCCGAGAAGCAATTCGAGTCCTCCTCCTTCCAAACACTTCACTGACTGAAGTCTCTCCTTTTATTTTTAGAGACACAGTTTCACTGTAGAGAGCTGTGTACTGACCTGGCCTTCTCTCCCAAGACTGTCACCATGTCTGCCTGGCCTGAGCTTTGCAGAGGACCTAAGTTTAGTCTCTAGCACCTGTAACAGGTGGCTGACAGTTGCCCACACCTGCAGCTCCACGGAGACCCAACAGCTCTGTCCCCCACAGGCACTTGTATCACATGTGCATAACACCCCTCAAACGCAGACATATAAAATAACTTTAAAAACCGACTGTGGTGCAAAGGGGAGAGCTGAAAAGGCCCACTTCACTGGGGGACAGCCCACACCAGTGTGGCATGCATGGAGTTGAGACCCCAGCCAGGCACAGGCTCCGGTGGCTCCAATAAACTTCAAACTCCATTTCCTAGCCAGCACACCAGGAGACCACACCTAAACTCTTACCGGGCTATGGTCAGTTTCTAGGACACTTCACCAGGAGAGTTCACTAAGGAAGGCAAGGCCAGCATACACCTGACATGTGACTTGCAGTCTCTATAGCTCAGAGGTGATGGCTGAGGCACAGGTGCCTCCTCCCTTCCTTGTGACACCAGGGTGCATTAGAATGCTGAACTCATCCCCCTGTCTGCACTTCTCAAGTGCTTGGATTACAGGCATGCACCACCACACCCAGCTTGCTGTGGGGTTCTTCTAAAAATACAAAGAACTATTTTAATTAAGATTTACACACAAACCGGGTGGTGGTGGTGGCAGTGGCGGAGGTGGCGGCACATGCCTTTAATCCCAGTACTCAGGAGGCAGAGGCAGAAGGATGAATTCGAGGCTAGCCTGGTCTACAGATGAGTTCCAGGACAGCCAAGGCTATAACAAAGAAAAATCCTATCTACAAAACAAAACAAAAAAGGCTTACACATAAGATGCCCTCTGACTAGTAATAATTTTGCTTCAGATGGATGTTTAACTGAGCATCCTTATAGTCAACCCTGGAGACCTTCTCCTTGTGCCACAAAGGAACTGAAAATCTAGCCCTTTTCTCCTACCCACAGCTTCTGTGAGCAAGTAAAATCAGGAATTCCATCACTCCTCACATCGTGAGCTCTACCCCCTTATGGCCAAAGCTGCCTGCCCCCCAACCACCTTCACCTTTCCTTACCTGTGAATTGTCCAACCTGTTGAGGGAAGGTGCTTTGTGTTGGGTCTTGGTACTGGGGGGGTGGGCGGGTCAGATGACGCTGAAACTGTTGCTTCTCCTACAAAGTGCCAAGAACAAAAACAAACAGTAAAACTCAATGTAAGCCTGAAGTCAAAACCAATGAGGAAAAAAAGCAAGGTGCACAAGCAAGCATGTCACTCTCTCACGGGCACCTGTGAGTGCAGGGAAGGCAAGTGACTGCTCATGGGTACAGTGTTTTGGGTGATACAAATGGGTTTTAGTGGTAACTGCACAACAGTTACAATGAAAATCACTGAAGTGTGTTGGTTAAACAAACTGTATGTGATATGAATATATCCTAATAAGCAGCTAGCTTAAAGATGGCGGACCTGGTGGTGGTGGCGCACCCCTTTAATTCTAGCACTAGGCAGAGGCAGGTGGATCTCTGTTTGAAACCACCCTGGTCTACAGAGTGAGTTCCAGGACAGCTGGACCTACACAGAGAAACTCTGTCTAGAAAAACAAAATAAAAAATAATAAATAAGGAACTGAGACAGTGTCCAGCCTCAGCAAAGTGTATTCTCTAGAGTTGGTTCCAAGTATTCTCTTGTGTTTGTTACGTGGGTAAGCATTGCCATGGAATGTGTCAGAGGACGACTTTGAGTGTGGGTCCTGTTTTCTTCCTTGTGCTACAACTGGGTTTCTTTTGTTCAGTACTGAAGCCAGGCTTGCTGACTCAGGAGCATCAAGGGGATCTGTCCCTGCTTCCCATTTCTACTTCGGAGTCTTGGGGTTACAAACTTAGATCCTGCTTTACATGTGTCCCAGAGTTATGAACTCAGGGCCTCTGACTTGTGAGCCCCTCCTTGGTCTCTTCCCTCCTTTTGAGATATTGCATCACTCTGTAGCCCAGGCTGGCCTCGAACTTACTATGTGGCTAAACATGAGGGTAATTCTCCTGCATCAGCTTCCTGACAGCTAGGATTACAGGTGAGGGCTCCTATGCCCAGCCTGCTCCTGTCTTAATTAGAAGACATGGTTTAACCTCTCAAAGGCTCATGGTTGCCTGGTGTCTGCACTTCTAGTAGCCCAGTGAGGGAGATGTGCATCTTGATCTCAGGACTTCAAGGGCATGCTCAGGACTTCTACTTCATGCTATAGCCTTGGAAAAGGATTCCATTTACTTGTTTTAAATAAAAACATTTTTTAGCATTCTTTTAAAAAAGTAAGTAAAATTTGGAAACCATTTTTATTTATTTGTGTGTGTATGAATGTATACCATGGTGTGAAGATCAGAGAGCAACTTGTTGGAGTCAGCCCTTTCCTGCCACCTTGTGGGATTCCAGGTCACACTCAGGATGTCACACCTGCATACAAGGACTTCTACCCACTGAGCTACCTCATTAGCCTTTTTTTTTTTTTCTTTAAGATTTATTTATTTTATATATTTGAGTCCACTGTAGCTGTCTTCAGACACACCAGAAGAGGGCATCGACCCATTACAGATGGTTGTGAGCCACCATGTGGTTGCTGGGAACTGAACTCAGGATCTCTGGAAAAGCAGTCAGTGCTCTTCACCACTGAGCCAGTCCCTTCTTTAAGATTTATTATTAAAGGTTTTGTTGTTGTTGTTTGATATAGTGTCTCACCATGTAGCTCAGGCTGGCCTCAAACTCAGAGATCCACCTGCCCCTGCCTTTCAAGTGCTGGGATTAAAGGCGTGTGCCACCATGCCTGGCATATTCTTAAAAACATATTTGTGTGGGTTTATGTGTACCACATGTATACAGGTGCCCACAGAAGTGAGAGGGATGGTTGGATTCTGGAACTGGAGTCATGGGCAGTTGTGAATCACCTGATGATATGCTGGGAACAGACCTCCAGCTTAGCTGGTCCTAACTTCTGAAACAATCAAACAAACAAACAACCTACCATCATGTGTGAATGTGTGTGTGAATGCTTGCCTTTAGGGGTGTGCATGCCATGGTGTGGTGTAGAGGTCAGAGGGCCACTTGAGTTGAGTCTCACCCTCCGAGTGTGTGTGAGGTCCAGGGACTGAGCTCGAGGTCATCAGGCTGATGAGCACTTGAGCACTTCACCTGCCTTCACCGCTGGGCTGAAAGGGGGTTTTAAAGGACAGGCACTGACACTGAGTGCAAACATGCTCAATGGTGCCTGTTACCTGCTCAGCCAGGAGGTGCTGCCTCTGCAGGAACTGCTGCTGCTGCAGCTGCTGCTGCTCCCTCTTCTGCTGGTCCAGGAGCAGCTGGTGCTGCTTCATCACAGCTGCCTGCTGCTGGCTGCTGAGGTATGGGGAGTTGCTGTGAGTGCTGACAACAGACACACTAGGCTGGGTTCCCACACTGGCAGTTGGGGCTGGTACAGGGACACTGGAAGGGTTCTGCTCCTGTCAACAAAGATGAAGGGATCCAAGTGAGGTAGTATGGGTGATCTGTCCCAACTAAGATCAGGCCAGGAAAGCTGCACCTAGTGATAGTCTTGTTCACTGTGCTCTTCTGTAACTCCAAGCCTCTGCTTCCCTGATTTTACAGTTTGGACATGAAATGTCCCTCACATGTGTGAAGGCATCTTTAATTTTAGTGCTTGGGAGGCAAGTGGAACTCTGTGAGATCAGATCAGTCAGGAATGCATAACGAAACCCTAACTCAAAACTGCAAACAACACCCCTCCCTCCAAACCCCAAACCAACCAACCAACCTAAACCAAAAAGCCTCATTAAAATGACAAACAAAAGCCAGGCAGGGGTGGTGCACGTCTTTACTCCCAGCACTTGGTAGGCAGAGTCAGAAAGATTTCTGAGTTCGACGCCAGCCTGGTCTATACAGAGAAACCCTGTCTCAAATAACAAAAAAAAAAGAAAAGAAAAGAAAAGAAAAGACAAACAATAGGGCTGGAGAAATGGCTCAGTGGTTAAGAGACTGACTCCTCTTCCAGAGGAGCCTGGTTCAATTCCCAGCACCCACATGGCAGCTCACAACTGTCTATAACTCCAACCTTTGACAGCCTTATACAGATATACATGCAGGCAAAACACCAATGTACATAAAATAAAGACAAATTATTTTTAAAAAGCCAAACAACAATAATACCCCACAAATATTCTAACCTCCAACCAAACCAAACAAAAGCAAAATAATGCTATGTTGTTAGAGTGCAGACTTGGTTTATGGCTGCCCCCAAAGAGCATGAAATCGTTTTTTATGCTCACTTGTCTGTGCGTATTTTTCTGGGAAGACATGGATCCTTTATATGTTTGGATTTTAAATTGTATTTAGTGTCTCTTTGTGCACCAGTGTCAACGGCAAGTGACTCTCTTAATGGTTTCACCTAATTTTGTGAGAAGGATCTCTCTGAACCCAGAGCTTCCCCGTGAGCTGCAGGGGTCCGGTCTTACTTTCTGAGCACAAGCATCCACCAGCTCCATACTCTGCCTTTCTTGAGTTCATGCTTAAAGCTATGAACTCCAAAACATCCATCCCCTCCTCTTCATTTTTTTTTTTTTCTCCAAAACAAAACAAGCGTGCCTGGCAGTGGTGGCACACGCCTTTAATCCCAGCACTTGGGAGGCAGAGACAGGTGGATCTCTGAGTTTGAGGCCAGACTGGTCTACAGAGTGAGTTCCAGGACAGCCAGGGCTACACAGAGAAACCCTGTCTCCAAAAACCAACCAAGCAAACAAACCCAAAAATCCCAAGCTAGGCCTCACACTGTAGCCCAGGCTAGCCTCAAACTTGTGGCAATCTTGCCTCAACTTTCCTGTGCTGGGATTTCTATGAACCACAACTGGTTTGTTGTTGTGACAGGATCTCATTATGTAGATAAGGCTGGTCTTGAACTCAGATTCTCCCTGCCTCTACCTTCCTGCCTCCTCAGAGAATGCAGGATTTAAGGCATCTGCTGCCATGTCAGGCTGGCTATCTATCTATCTATCCATCCACCCACCCATCTATCACACACATAGATATACATACATTCTATGTATATATATGAGAGAATGATTTATTTAATTATATGAGTGCTCTGTCTTCATGCACACCAGAAGAGAGAAAATCAGATCCCATTATAGATGGTTGTGAGCCACTGTGTGGTTGCTGGGAATCAAACTCAGGACCTCTAGAACAGCCAGTGCTCTTAACTGCTGAGCCACCTACCTCTCCAGCCCTTTATTTTTATTTATTTTTTGACAGGGCCTTATGTATGGCATGAAAGAGACAACTAAACTAAATTTCTCAAATGTTTGTGTAGTTAAAGTCCAAGTTATACTAAGGAATTCTTTTCTTTCTAGACAAGGTTTCTCTGTGTAGCCCTGGCTGTCCTGGAACTTGCTTTGTAGACCAGGCTGGCCTCAAGCTCCAAAAGATCCTCTGCCTCTGCCTCCTGAGTGCTGGGATTAAAGCTTTCACCACCACTGCCCAGATATACTAAGGAGTTTTACTCTGTTTTTATTAAGGATCAATTCCAGTCATCTGTAAGCAAGGGCAATCAGGAATTCAGGAGCAGCTTGGCTCTACAGCCAGCCAGCTATAAATGAACTGTGCCTCACAAACACGAACATCAGTCTTGCCCTGTTTTTTACATTTTCTACTTCAAAGGATGACAGCAGCTGCTCCCACTGTCTCTTGCATGCTGACTTCTAGTTTGTTTTTTTGTTTGTTTGTTTTCGAGACAGGGTTTCTCTGTGTAGCCCTGGCTGTCCTGGAACTCACTCTGTAGACCAGGCTGGTCTCGAACTCAGAAATCCACCTGCCTCTGCCTCCCAAGTGCTGGGATTAAAGGCGTGCGTCACCACTGCCTTCTAGTTTAGTATGGGCCTTCACTAGTGCCCGTGGCAGACTGATGGAAATCGAAGGGCCCACTCACCTGGCCAGGTGGAACCAATGACCGGAAGGGCATGTTTCCTGGCTTTGATTTCATCAGAAACAAGGAGTTCTGCTCATTACTCAGATGAGGCAGCTGCTGGGGAAGATATGCCATCAAAGCTGGTTTGTTCTGGCCAGACCCAGGGCCACCTTGGCCACAGTCTGCTTTGTAATGAGAAAGGGGTTTTGTATTGCCATAGTCTAGCACAGACCCTTGGGTATTCACAGGGTTCTGATTCAAGTTACTTGGTGACTGGTGACTCAGCAGGTTGGAGTGGCTAGGTTGGAGGTAGGGGCCTCCTGGCCGAGGAGAACTCTTGTTCACACTAGGCATCATGAGCAGTTTTGAGTTGGTAAAGTCTTGCTTGTAGCCAGGAGGGCTGGCAGGCTTCTCCATGGAATAAGGAACATCTAAGGGACTATGGGAGGGCCCTGCCTGCTGCCATGTGGACAGCTGGCCCGGGCCAGGTGCTGGGGCAGCTTGCTGTGGATTCTGCAGCATCTGCTCCCGCTTCTGCTTGGCAGCTATCTGTTGGAGCTGGTGGGCAGAGGACAGCTCCGAGGCCCCTCCTGGGCCCTGGCTAGGTAATACCACACTTGTGAGGGCTCTCTGTGCATTCTGGGCCTGGGCTGATGCCGGCATCAGGTTTGGACTGGAATTATCTACCCCAGGTTGACCAGTGGTGTGAAACAGAGTCTGAGAGCTCCCAAGGCTTGGAGAATCTGTGCCCACAGGGGCAGATGAGGGTCCTAGGAAGGTCTGTCCTGCAGACCCTGTCCTTACTTGTGGAGAACCTAACTGCTCCTGCTCAAAAGCTGCTGGAGAGAACTCAGTTTTAATATTAATGTCCTGAGCCAAGGGGGTTTGTGTGGCAGAACCAGGGGGCTCTGGATCCTTCTTCTCCTCAAAGTCCTCAGTAAACAGGTCCTTCATGTCCTCGTCGGGCACTGACCTGTTGAGCTCTTCGATGAGCTCCTTCCATTCCTGCTCATTAAGGTTGAGGTCAGGCATGAGGTTGCTCTGAGCTACGGAGCCTCCAGCCCCCGCGATCATGCACGGCAGGTCGTCCACTGGCTCTTGCTTGAGTTCTTTACTCAGGCTTAGAGGAAATGGCTCACTAGAGTTGCTGCCTCCATTCAGGTGGATGCTTGAGTCTGCCAGACACTTCTTGTTGATGGAATCTAGCCCCAGGGAGTGCTTCCCACCAGTTTGCAGGGCATCTACCCCAGCGGGCTTGTCAGGCTGACCCAGGGGTGAGGCAGGAGGAAGCCCATTGGCAGACACACTGACCCCCAGAGGGGCCTCCCGGCGGGTCTTCTTATGCCCAGGAAACAGGTCTCCGTAGCCATTTGGTTGATCGCCATTCTGCGGGGAGGCAGCGCTGTCAAGACTCCTCTTCACTGTATCATGAAGATGCTGCAAAACATTGGAAAACAGACTTAGGAGCATAGTGCCTTGTCTTGGGTCCCTTTGCTTCCAACAGTGACCTCAACCAGGACCTTGCATACCTCCCTGCACACTTCCCTGCCCTCTGCTTCCCCTTGCAGCACTGCCTCTATTACTAGGTCTGGCCTGGCCAGTCGGAATTGGACTTGCTATGGAAAAGTGAGCATTACACCCAGAGCTTTGGCAGGATGATGGCTTGACGATGGCTGTTGTCATCTAGTTTGAGGGTGTGCATTAGATCACCAAAGGAATTCATTATCTTGTTATACCTAAGACCTGCCACTATCTTCAACTGCCACCTCCAGCCCTCCTCCCGCACCCCCCCCCCGACTTATAAACCAATACATTTTTCTCTTCTGCTTAGGCTGATTTAATCTGGATTCTATTACTTCCAACCAAAGGAGCTGTGCTAGTTTGAATGAGAATGGCCCCATATGCTTATATATTAGTTCAGTTAGTTGAACTGTTTGGGAAGGATTAGGAGCCTTGTTGGAGGAGGCATGTCATTGGGGGCGGCCTCTGAGGTTTCAAAAGCCCACACTGGGAACAGTCTTACTCTTTCTCTACCTGAGGCCTGTGGATCAGCTGTGAGCTCTTGGGCACTGCTCCAGCACCATGCCTGCCACCGTACTACTTCCCAGGACGGTCCTAGACTAACCCTCTGAATCTGTAAGTAAGCCTCAACTGAATGCTTTCTTTTAAAAGTTGCCTTGGTCATGGTGTCTCCTCACAGCATGAGAACAGTGACTGAGACAAGAATGCTGACTGTAGTTTTTCTTCCTCAGGTAGTGGCAGTGTCGCCCACAATAATCCTATGGCCATCTAACTGCCCATTTCTGTATCCTTATCAAAGCCACATGCTCTCTCCATGGTGCATGCTTCTGTACGTGCCACCTGAGCTGGCTTGTATTTTTCAGCTCTTGTCCCACTTAACATCTATTTATTGTGAGTGGGTGGGCATGTACACAGGCCACAGTGCACCTGTGGAGGTCACAGGACAACTTGTAGGACATGGTTCTCCCTTTCACTATGTGGGTTGGTTCCATGGTCTGAAATTTGGTTGTCAGGTTTGCAGACAAGTCTCAACCCACTGAGCCATCTCACCAGTTACCCCATCACCTCCTAAGTAGGTGCCCCATTAGCAACCTCACAAACATTGCCACTCCTTCAAAGTCTATCATGTCTGCTCTGGCACCCTCATTTTCTTTGTGACTAGCTTCATTCTGCTAGCCTTGTTAAGAGTTTACTTGTGCCAGGACTACAAGTGCTGTGGGTACAATAAAGACAAGTAAGTCAGTCACTGCTCTCCATGGCTGCCTAGTCTCCTGAGAGCAAGCACAAAGCAAACTGGACATTGCTACAGAACAAGGCAAATGTCCCATGCGTGCCATAGAATAAGCTCCCTAAGTGTTGGGGGCAGGAATTCCATGATGAGGACTGGCAGAGTGTGGCTCCCTCCCTCCCAAGCCTGGGCTTCCACCCTCAGCCCCTCCTCCCCTATGCTCATATTTATTGAGTTATATCTTATCCTCTACCGCTCACCCCCAGTACTGAATCCACCTCCCACTACTTCTGAGTACATGAAGTGTGATGGCACCAGATCCCATTACAGATGGTTGTGAGCCACCATGTGGTTGCTGGGAACAGAACTCTGGACCTTTGGAAGAGCAGCCTCTGAGCCATCTTTCCAGCCCCTTGAGACTCTTAGAAAGTGTTCCTAATAACAGTTTTAGTTTTCAGTTGTCAGAGGAGTCAGAGCAGCACAGAATTCCATGCTATTCCATCTGACTGCAGGGAAGGGCTACTGCTATGGAAGCAGAATGCGGGCATGCTCTGACCTGAGTTTGCGCCTCTCAGCAGCAGCCTGTGCTCTGGTCACTGAGGACAGTTTCCTCCACCTCTCAGTCTCAACTACTGCCATCCTCCTTTTCCACCTTATCAGCATTTTCCTTTGATCCATTTTAATTGTCTGGGTGTTTTGCTTGTTTGCTTGTCTGTGCATCACACGTGTGCAGTGCCTATGGAGACCACAAGAGGAGACTGGATTCCCCTGAGACCAGAGTTCAAGTCCGTTTTGAGCTGCCATGTGAGTTCTGGGAATGGAACCTGCCTGAGTCCTTGAATAGCAGTGAGCACTCTCAACTGCTGAGCCCCTCATGAAGATTTTCTCGGTTATTAAAGCTGATGGCTCAGAGTTCTACCACTGCCAGCTGGCATTCCTTTAGATCCATATATGGCTACATAGTTGGTCTAAGAAAGGGAACTGTGGTGCAGAGTAAGCAACTTAATCTCCATCCAAGAATCCAATTTATGAACAAGCTCTTGTGGGCTGGAGACATGGCTCAGTGCATAAGAGCACTGCCAGCCCTTCTAGAGGACCTGGGTTCAATCCACAGCACACACATGGTGGCTACAACCACATGCAGCTGATTCTATCTTTCCTGTCATCATCTTTTGCTCCAAGAGCTACATCTGGCTGGTCACTTTCCCATCTTCCCAAGTCATTTATAAGTCAGTCAGCTGCCTCAGATTGGAACAGAATCCCTCTCCACTCCAACAAGTATAAAACCTGCCATGCCCTCTGAGTAGCCACATACAAGCAGCTGCAGACAGGTTCCAAAGGAACAGCTCACTTTTCTAACACACAGTACTTTAGCCAAGAGAAATGCTTGGCCACATCCTCAACTAGGCAAAGATTTAACTGAAGTGATGTAGGCAGGGGTAGGGTGCTATAGAATGTGGTAGCCCTGACTGATTTGCAAGCATTGGACACTTGCAGGAGTGCTCAACATGTGCAAAGTCCCTTCAGGGGAAGGAGAAGTGGGACAGCCTTGGAGCCCAGTCTCCAGACATTCACAAGAAGATGAGAAGACAATCTGATGAGAAGACAATCAGAACAGGTTAAATAAAGGTCACATGTTAGGATGGAGATGGGACATGGCAACAAGGTGCTCACCTACAATCTGTGATACTGTATGTTCCGTGCCCACCACTACTATAGTAAAGTTATGTGGATGTTGTACAGTAATACAAGCCCAGCCTCCATCTATATGAGCATATGCTGAGCTTAGAGGGATAGAGAATTCCAGAATGATCTAGTTCAATGGGATGATGTAATTGAGTAACTATAGTCTACAGAATATCAAGTGCCTCTATGATGGCATCCTCAGTCCTGAATTCCACCCCGACGTGGGCCAGCTCTCTTACTGGAAGGCCTTAGATTGCTGATACTATCCACCAAATTCCACTCTGGGAGGAGGTCTCCAGGGTATCAGCACAGCTCTGAAGCTATAGTCATGCACACCTCATGGACAAAAATCAGCATCCTAGCTGTGAGCAAACCCCCCCAACCTGCCCGTACAAGGTCTCTTACCAGCTACCGTTTTGATTTTAAAGATTTATTTTATGTGCATGCTTGCATGTATGTAAAGGCACTGTGTTTGTGCCTGGTGCTCACAGAGGCAGGAAGAGGGTGTCTGGTCCACTGAAGCTAGAGTTACAGGGGCTTAGATGCTACCATGTAAATGCTGGGAACTGAACCTGGGTCCTCAGGAAGAGCAACACTCTTAAAATCTCGCTGAGTCCTGTTCCCAGCTGCTCGGGATTTGTTTTAGGGTCTCACTGGTTATACAGCTGGCTGTGTGAACTCCTGAGTTCTGAGACTACAAGTGTGCACACTGTACCTGGTCCAGATGCTATCAATCCCTTACCTAGTGGCCACCATTACTTCTTGTTGCTGCTCACTGGAGATGTGTTGTTCCTCCTTCCTCCCCTTTACGTCTCTTGTCCTCCCTAGCCACATATCACCCACTGCATCTCTTAGGTCCTCTGTAAGGTGGCTTCCACCCCTCCTACTGGGAATGTACTGGATGTGGAGCACACTTTGAGTTCTTCCGTTTCTCTGCCATCCGTGCCCCACACCATATGCCAGTTAAAGAGTCTATGTATTAGCCTCTTCAGAGTGCCTCACATTCCTGTCCACGGTCTTGCTTAGTGTCAGCTCTCCCAGCCCCCTTCTTTTGTGTGTGTGTGTGTGTGAGGGGGTGTCTCTGTGTAGTCCTAGCTGTCCTCGGATTAAAGGCGTGTGTCACCACCACTGCCTTCCCAGTTCCTTCTTTTCAGTCTCTGAGCTGTCTCTCTGACCCCTGTCCTCTGTCCCACAATCATACAGTAGATCACATCTACTCCCTCTTCCTCATGCTCGAAGGGCGAATATCACACCCAGAACAAGTCTAACTGCCCAAGGGCTGGAATGCTAAGTTAACAGCAAGCTCTCTACCACTTTTCCTGCTCCCACAGCATACTCCAAGAATCTTGAAAGTCCGAAGATGCGCAGGCTCATTCCTGCCCCAGGGCTCTGGCACTCATTCTTTGCCCAGAGTGGTGCTTCTCTCATCTCCTTTCAGAGTGACTCATCCATCATTCCCCAGCACCTGCACCCCACAGTTCTTGTTCACTTCACGTGAATGGGTACCAGGAGTATGATGAGCAAACTCCCACATACACCCTGTCCTGGGACAGTGAGGAGCACACAGGGGACAGAATGTGCTGTCTCCAGCTCACCCACCTCTACAGACTCCTGTTTCCCTTTCTATCCACCTGCACGCCTGCCCGAGGGCACACGGATGCCTTCAGATGCAGTCTAGTCCTAGGTTGTGTCCCCCACTCCTTATTCCTATTTTAGAGGATGTCACCACTAGGCGGGCAGTTACACAACAGAAGCCAGAGTCCCCTTACCCCCTATAGAAAAGCAGTCTCCACCATCCCCCTTAACCTTCAATCCACCCCTCCTTAACTTTCTCTTTTATCTACCAATTCATCCACCAATCCGTCTGTCCGTTCATCCATCCATCCATCCATCCATCCAAGACAGGGTCTTTACCCACTATGTAAACCAAGCTGGCCTGGAAGACAGCCTCTGCCTCCCAAGTGCTGGGATTAAGAGTGTACCACTATGCCTAGCTCTTGTTTTTTTTTCTTCTTGTTAATGCTGGTGGAGCATTACACCTGGCAAGCACTTACCACTGAGCTATATACATACCCCGCAGCTTTTCTTCATCCCACCTATGTGCTATATCCACTAACACCAGCAGCTTCTTTTGTTTGAACTATCTGAATGATCTCTAAAGCCTGTGTTGCTGTACCGTAGCTCCTACCCATATTTGACTCCAGGGTCAAATAATGACGGTGACTAGCAAATGTGTGATCACTCCTTTCCTTGTGCCCTTCTGTGGCTCCTGGTTGCTCTTGGGTCTTCACAGCCCCAGGCCTTGGCTCTGCTGTCCTTGAGTTTTGTCTCTCCAGCCACACCATAGCTGCACCAAGGCTGTGGCTCCCTGGCACTCCTCCATAGCATAGGAGAAAACAAAACCTCCTGGTTCCCCCCTTTCCCTACTACAACTCATTATACACGCAGCCTGACCTAGACTCACAGTCCTCCTCCTTAGCCCCCATGATGCTAGAGTTACAGACAGATACGCACACCTAGCTAGAACTCAGTGATTTCAGCTTCCTTTCCCCACAGCTTTATTCTTCATATATATGCTCAGAGGCTTCACTGCTGTTTTTGTTGGAAAAACCTATTATTTACAAAGTGTACCTTGCCGCTCTCTTATTCCCTTATTACTTACTATGATTTATTCCCAGTTTTTTGTTTGAGTTTCTCTTTTTATTATTTTATGTATGTGAGTACACTGTCACTGTCTTCAGACACACCAGAAGAGGGCATTGGATCCCATTACAGATGGTTGTGAGCTATTGCTGGGAATTGAACTCAGGACCTCTGGAAGAGCAGTCAGAGTTCTTAACCGCTGAGCCATCTTTCCAGCCCCCTGTTTGAGTTTCTTAATCTGGGATCTCACTAAATATTCAAACACCCTTAGGACATGAGACCCATTGTTCCCATGTTATAGCCAGCAAAATTCAGTAAATCCCATATGTTTTCTAAGGCTTTCAGTGTTTGGCTATCTTGGGAAGGATCCTTGTAAATATTGGAGTCTGCTTTAGATCCTTCAGCCCAATCTTGCAGATGAAATACCAGTGGGTAAATGGCATGCATCAGAGTTTCAGATCATACAAATGTTCCCCTCAGCCAAGAATGGGGAAGAGTCCTCCAGGTGTTATCAGTAGAAAAACAAGCCCACACAGGCCCACAGCAGTCTTTTTAAGAGATCCATAAGGAGCTGGGTGGCAGTGGCGCACACCTTTAATCCCAATACTCAGGAGGCAAAGGCAGGCGGATCTGAGTTCCAGGCCAGCCTTGAGTTAGTTCTACAAAGTAAGTTCCAGGACAACCCAGGCTACCCACATAATCCCTTAAAACAAACAAGACACTTAAAAGAAATACAACAGAACTGCCTATAATATACCCTGTTATTAAGATTTTACCTCTTTTATGTCATTTGCCTTTAGTTTAGAATAGTCGCCCATTAGAGTGCAAACAACCCATCACAGGGACTACATAAGGCCTTTGGAGGTTCCTTCCACTGCCAGGGACATTCTGAAGATGGCAAGTCCCCTCCAGAAGACTTTACAGTTTGGTGCCTAAGTACTTTCTGGAGCATTATTGCGGGTTGGGTCTTGAACTTTTGACTGTCCTGCCTTGCCATCCTGAAAGCTGGGACTGCAGGCATGCTGTGAATGCGCACTGCATTGTTTTCTTTTAGGAAGAGAACGAGGTTTGTCGAGTACACTGGTAAGGGCAGCAGGCACTGGAGCTGCCTGCCTCCACTGTCCTTACATGTTTACTGTGAGATCACTGTAGGTTAAGAGGAAACGACAAAGGCAGCAGGGAAAGACCACATGTCCAGCCACATGTCTCTCCCCTTTCTCTTTTAAACTAGCTCATGTAGCCCAGGCTGGCCTTGAAGTTCTTTTAGCTGAGGGTGATTCTACCAACTGGGACACATTCTCAGATCTTGAAGTATAGCTAGTCTCTGAAAGCTGAGGAGGCCTTATGAGTGGGAAGGAACTATTTTAGAGTTTAGGCTGAAGACAGCCCAGGTTATTACTTTACTTAAAAGGAAGAAGTAAGGCTTTCTAGCAAGTTTGAATGTCTTTCTTTCTTCTTCCTCCTCCCCCTCCCCCTCCTCTTCCTTTTCCTCCTCTTCCTCTTGATGAGGAACAAGGTGAATTTTATCTCAAGCCATGAAGAAATGGCTGTGGGATTCATTCCCATGTCATATCTAGGAACTGTGAGTAACACTGACTCACTGATTATGTGTGCTGTGGAAAGAGACATCAGCAGGACATGTGGCTGGAACATTAATAGCACATCTTATCACTCAGGGAAAGGGAAGAAAGCAAGAGGAGAACAGACAGGTGAAAAAAAACAGTATAAAGGAGAAAGGCAGGAGGGCTACAACAGGAAGGCAAGCACTGTGCGTGCGCAGCGGCCCAGCAATTAGACGGTCACTGGTGAAATTCCCTGAGCAGAAGTTACCAGGTGAGGAGGCTTAAAGGGTGAGCATGGAGAGCTGATCTTCCTCAAACTCAGTTTGAAAAGCAGACAGAGTAAGTGGTTGCCAGGGACTGAAGGAGAAGGGGCAGGACTGAAAGGAGGAGGGAGTGATGGAGAAGAAGGGCTGAAGAAAAGAGGAAGGACTGAAGGAGATGTAGAGTTTCTTTCTATTCCAATGAAAATGTTCTGTAACTGACGTACAATGGCTCCTCAACTCTATGAATATACTAAGATGCCCACTGAACCGGAACCGGGTATCCAAAATGGGAGCCAGCATGTGAATACTATCACAGGAAAGCCCTTATTTAAAACCGAGGGAGGGGCAGCTAGATGATTCAATGAGTAAATATGCCTGCTTCCAAGTCAAATAACTTGAGGTTATTCCTCAGGAGCCTGGAAGTTACCTTCTGACTCACATACATGCAGCACATTTGTGTGTGTGTGTGGATGTAGAGGCCTGAGGCTGAAATCAGGTATCTTTCTCAATCACTGTCCACCTTACCCACTGAGCCAGGGTCTCTCAGGTGACCCCAGATTTCAGTACTCTGACAAGTCCAGCTAAGTGCACTCACCCATCTGTCTCTGCTCCAGAGTGTGGCGATCACAGGTGAGCCCCCACGCTCACTCAGCATGGACTGTGTGCTAGGGAAGCAAATTCAGCTCCTCCCACATGCCTAGCTCCTACCTCCTCACTTACTATTGCCCTAGATCCTTCCTCAGGGCTCTGAAGGTCTGTTCAGCTGTCTTCCTGTTCTCTACAGCTGGTGTGGGGCTTAGTAAGTCACAAGGGACCCTCTTTC
Source organism: Rhynchomys soricoides (assembly GCA_019843965.1). Classification (NCBI taxonomy): domain Eukaryota; kingdom Metazoa; phylum Chordata; class Mammalia; order Rodentia; family Muridae; genus Rhynchomys; species Rhynchomys soricoides. The sequence goes on along the minus strand of JADRCH010000166.1, from coordinate 811,315 downwards.
CAGAAGTTTGAGATGATATGACAGACATGGGTCTATTTTACTAACCTAAGTGCTGGGCACAGGCAAACCCTACAGATGTCAAAATTAAGTTATGTAGGTAATTTCCTGTTTGTTTGTTTACTGTAATTTCTATTATTCCGATACTGCACTGGTCCTCCAGATCCCTCCCCCTGCCTCAGTTTTTTGAGATAGGGTTTCTCTGTGAAGCCCTGGTTGTCCTCAAACTCAAGAGATCCATCTCCCTCTACCTCCTGGGTCCTGATATTAAAGTGTGTGCCACCATGCCTGCCTCTTTTTTCTTTTAAAAAAATTGTTTTTTACATTTGTTTATGTGTTTGTGTGGTTGGGTGTGCATGTACCAAGGCATGTGTGTGGACAACTTGTGGGAGGGAGTCCAAGAGTTCTTTTCCACCAGGTGGGCCCTGGAAACTGAACTCAGGTTGTCAAACTTGGCAACACACATCCTTACCCACTGTGCCGTCTTGCCAACTTTTTCCCCCTTGGATTTTCCTATTCTTATTTTTAAGATTTATTTAAATTTCTATTTATGTGTGAACATGAATATGTTGGATTGCCTGAAGATGGAGTCACAGGTGCTTGTGAGCTGTCTGATATGGGAACTACAAACCAAACCCAGGTTACAAGAGCAGGTCGTGTTCTTTTGTTTTGTTTTGATACATGGTCTTGCTTTGTAGCTCAGGCTGGCCTTAATCCTCCCACTTCTGCCTCCTAAGTGCTGGGAGGATAGATGTAAACCACCCACCATGCCTGAACTTTCATTCTCTTTCAACCTGATATGTCTTTCTTTTTTTATTTACTTTATTTATTTTATTTTTCAAGACAAGGTTTCTCTGTGTAATGGAGCCCTGACTGTCCTGGAACTCACAGATTAAAGGCATGCACCACACCCTGAGTATGATGTATGTCTGTTTATCACAAGCATGCAGTACCCATAGGGGTCAGAAGAGGGCATCCGGATCATATGGATCTGGAATCATAGTTGTGAAGAACCATGTGGGTGCTGGGAATTGAACTTGGATCCTTTGGAAGAGCAGCCAGTACTCTAAACTGCTGAGCCACCTCTCCAGCCCCCAGGCCTTACTTCTGACATTGTTGGGAATTTGTTTTATTAAAAACACAGATTACAGGGCTGGTAATATAACTGAATGTGGAGTCTTTGCTTAGCAAGACAAAGCCCCGGGGTTCAATCTCCAACACTATACAAAAACAAAACAAAATAACATACAGTGCTGAGTTGCTTGCTACTTAAAAGGCTGTGTGTGTGTGTGGGGGGGGGGTGTCTGCTTGAGTCTGGGAGTTTAAGACTGTACTAGGTAACAGTGAGGCTTTTCTTTCAAAACAAAATAAACAGATGGGGGGAAAAAAACCCAAGAACGAAAACAAAAACCCAGGCTTGGAGGTACACAGTCATCTTAGCTCCCTTAGCATAGAGGCAGGAGTCAGAGGCTAACCTGACTACAAAGCTACAAAGCAAGACCCATCTTAAACAATAATGGCAAAAGGCCATTTAGGGACGAGGCCTACATGTACAGCAGGGGTTAGGTTCCAAAAGTAGTTGTGAGTACAGGCTGCCTTGGAAGTACATCGGTTCATTCTGTCTCCTGGATGTATTCAGCCTGTGCTCCAGAGCCCTTGTACATCCTCCCTACCCCATCCCCATGTCCTAGGCTCTTTAGGTTCACTGTGCTCAGCTGATCTGCTTGTTAGACCTCAGTGTGCTTCATTCAGTCTCTCACAGACCCTCTCTAAAGGGACGTGGTGAGCCAGGGACCTGGATCCCTAATGATGAGCTGGGTGACTATCTCACAGGACCCTGATGGAGCAGCGCAATCAATTCTCTCCTCTTGCTTCACTCTCTGCAATTCTCTTTCAGTTGTGTCTGATGGAATACGCATTTGTGTCTGAGATCCTAGTAAATGTAAATTTCCATTTACCTGGTCAATCTAGATAAGATATAAACTTCTGCAGTTAGAGGGGTACAGGATCTGGGAGGAAAGCGGAACAAGTTGAAGTCTAGCTGGGACACCCAAGACCTTGTTTCCAAAAACAAAAACCAGCTGAGGTCACAACACAGCACAGTAGTACAGTGTCTGCCTCACGAGGACAGCACCCTGGGTTCAATCCCCAAAAATGCCAAAACCAAGCAAAAAGAAGAGACAAATAAGAAGAAAAGAACACAGCCTTCACAGCACCTGGGTCTCAGAACCACTGACAGCAACATAAAGCCAGTGCTGCGTGGCCCTGCACTGCCCACACCCTTTTGCTGCCCGTTTCTGCTGTTTGGGAGAATTACATGTGTATAATCCACATATACATATAATATTAGAAAGTTTTCTGAGACTCTGCTCTCTGAATTTTAAAACTTCCTGTCTAATGAAAGCACAATGTGTATTCTCTCAGCTTTCAAACTGCATCTTAGTGACCAAAACAATATGTACTGCTAAACAGGATGAGGGAGTGAGGCACGGCAAGGGTGTATGGATATGTAAATGCCCTGAGCTAACCACTTACACTCCCACACAGCTAAGGGCTCAGACATACCCATCGCTGAAGCTCATTAGCAACAATAAATAAATTCCAGGACTGACGGTGAATACCTATAGTTTCAGAACATGAGAACTGAAGGCGTATGGTTAGGAGTTCAAGGCCAGCCTCAACCACATAGTTAGAGGCCAGTGTACTAGGCTACATGAGACTCTCAAAGGCAAAGGAAGAAAGAAAATTGGGGGGTAGGGATGGCAAGAGTAAGCAGGGAGGTAGATAGTTACAAAGTGCTGTCATACTTCATTGGCTCTCTGCCAGAGTCTTCAATGAAAAAACCATTGGTCTTTACTAAATAAAATAATAACCAGCAAACTATTTTCTAAAACTCTGTAATTTTTAGAGCGCTTTTACATATGATCCACCTGCAGAAACTAAGTAATCCAGGGGAAGGATAAAGAGCCCTGACAGTGGCCTTTACTTTGAAATCTGGTTCTACCAGTTTGCTGGCAACTCTGTCCAATTAACCTGCTGTAAGTCTCATTTTACTTACGTATAATTGGCCAAATAATATCTACTATGTGAGACTGAAGTGAACATTAAATAAGAGAGAAAGTATTTCCTTGTTTCATATATAGGAAGAAAATCATGGACACTTTTCTTTAAATTGCCTTTGAAATGACAATGTCCTTGGCCAGGCAGTGGTGGCAGAGGCAGGCTCTGTGAACTCTGAGTCCAAGGCAAGCTTGGTCTCCAGAGTTCCAGCACTACCAACAAAAGGAGGTGGGAGGAACAAATCAAAAAAGTCGATGGCTCAGTGGTTCCTTTGAGGACTAGAAATTAGATTCCACGGATCCTATATAAATGCCAGGTGGGGGTGGGAGTCTGCCTTTAATTCCTGCTTCAGAAGACAGACAGGGGTGCCTCAGAGCAAACTGGTCAGCAAGACTAGCCATATTAGTGAGCTCGGGGTTTGATTGATAAACCCTGCCTTAAAAATAAAGTGGAAAAGGTACGGACAGGTCTCCATCTACACACATTCAGAATTTAAAATGTCAGGATTTATGGTTCGTAAAATAACTTGTCTTCTGATCAAACACAACCAAGGAAGGGGATGGCTCAGTGGGGAAAAGTGTTAGGCATGCAAGCCTGATCATTTGAGTTCCATTCCCAAATCCCATGTAAAAAGTCTAGTGGGGGAGACTGGAGACACCCCCACACTGTTGTTTAAAAACATCAGTAGAACGCCTTTATCTTCCATAAGGGAAAGCTTAGGAGGATGTAGATGTCCTGTGGCGGAGCATCTGCTTAGCATGACAAGGTTCTGGGTTCAACCCTTAACACAGCAAATCAATGGCAAAGTCCTGGAACTTGATACCCACTGTACTCTCTCTTCTGCACATTCCCTCAGACCCCGGAGCCAACTGTCTATCTTGTTTCTGAGTCTCTTTTAAGTATCTCATACAAATGGATTATGTAGTGGTTTTCCTTTTTGTGACTTCTTTGTTTCATTTAGAATAATATCCTCTGAGTTCATCATGTTAGAATTGAAAAGGGGCTGGGAGACGGAGCTCAGTCAGTACACTGCTTTTGGTGCAAACATGAGGAGCTGAGTTTGGATTGCCAGTGTGTGTGTGTGTGTGTGTGTGTGTGTAATATGTATAGCTGGGCATATACTATAACCCTAGCATGGGAATGGGAGTGGGGAAAGCAAAAAAAAAAATGGACCCTCAGTGCTTGCCAGCCAGCCAGCTTAGCCAACTAGTGCGTGTGGACATTCAGTGAGAGCCTGTCTCAAAAGGTGTGGTGGAAAGAGTGATCCAGAAAGACACTTAATGTCAGACTTGGGTCTGTATATACACATCTGTTATACACACATGAAAAAAGAAAAAGGCAAGATTCCTTTCTTTTAAAAGTAATATCTAGGGGCTGGAGAGATGGTAAAGAGCGTGTGCTGCTCTTACAGAGGGCCCCATACTTTTTCCCAGCGCCACACGGTGTTTTACAGCTGTCTGTAACCCTAGTCCCAGGGCACCTGACGCTCTCTCTGACCTTGAACACCAGGCACACAGGTGGTGCACATACGGTTTAAAAGTAATATTACAGGGTTGGCAAGACAACACAGTGGGTAAAGGTGCTTGCTGGGTGAGGCTGGTCCCGAGTGCAACCCCAGACCCCAGGTAGGACAGATGGATGTGCTGGCACACATTGGAGCCCAGCACTCGGTGAGATGGGAAGCAAGAATGGAAGTGCACTCGTGTAGAGAGCAGCACAAACTGCTATTTTCTGATGCTACAACAGTGTGATCTGGGACTAATTACAAGGTTTCATATGAAATATTGCTGTAACTACATTTTTTCCTTTCCTTCACATGAACCAAGATTCTAAGCACAGTTTATAAAAACAGAATAAAAACTGAGAACTCTTCTTCATTCTAATGACAAGAAATGCTTGTCCATTGTAATGGACAAGGTAGGAATGGCTACTTCACCTACTCACCTGTCTCATTAAGGTTAAGGAAGGCATTTCTGCTAAACCTGGACATCTTGTTTAATAGTTACTTATAATGCAGTTGGGTGTGGTGGTCTTTAATCTTACTTGGGGGACAGAAGCAGGTGGATCTCTTGTGAGTTCCAGCCTGGTCTATATAGGGGAGATCCAGGACAGCCAAGTCTACATAGAGAAACCTGTTTCAAACAGACAACAAACAAATAGTTGTTCATTCCATATTAAATCATTATAATGGAACTTATGAAATACATGTGGTCCACAGACACTCATACAGTCCATTGACATGTATGAGTCATGTCATAATGTCCTCAATATTTAAAGTATTCATCATTTGTACAAAATAATGGGTTATCATGCCAGTCACCTTACCTTCAAGCTACTCTGGCCAGTTGCCACCCCCTTTACCCTCTCTTATGTCTCTCCCCCTCACTGTTCCTTTCAGAGCCCCCCCCCGCCCCTTAAAATCTAGATTCTGCACAGGTATTCTTCTCTATGAATCAGCTTCATTTTCTTTAATTAGCTTACTGTTTTGTTTTGTTTTTAAAGAAAAAGCTAGGAGTAAAGGCTCAGAAGTAGACTGCGCAAGAGCCCTGGGTTCGATCCCCTGTACCATACACATACTGAACAAGGAAAATCTTAAGTTCAGGTTATAGATTTATTTTTGTTGCAGAGAAATATAGTAGGTATTTTCATACATGTTATGTTAAAATCAAAATATATATTATATGGAGTCAATGTAAAAAATTTAAGTTCTAAGAAACACAGTAGTGATTCAAAGTTCTGTTTAAAGAAAGCATTCTCAGAAGGGTTATGAAGGGACATCATGCTACTAAGATGCCTACTGGCTTCATTTAAGAAAGTGATGTATTCTGGGCAGTGGTGGCGCACGCCTTTAATCCCAGCACTTGGGAGGCAGAGACAGGTGGATTTCTGAGTTCGAGGCCAGCCTGGTCTACAGAGTGAGTTCCAGGATAGCCAGGGCTACACAGAGAAATCCTGTCTCAAAAAAAAAAACAAGAAAAAAAAAAAAAAAAAGAAAGAAAGTGATGTAGCTATCTTATTTTTAAATGTTAATATTTATAATTCTCTAGGAGTTAAATTCCTTGAACTATAAATAGCATGTTTAACCATTTCACCTTCTAAAGTATCTGGTTTATATTAAGCATGTAGAATGTACAATTTTTATTTTTCACTTAAGTGAATTATGGTAATTCAGTATACAGCTGGTCTAAAAATGAATGCATTAATATTTACATCTTTTTTGTGTGTATAGGTGCATTGCCTGCATGTAGATCCATGTACCACCTGTGTGCCTAGTGCTGGAGAAGCCAAGACATTGAATCCCCAGCAACTGGAGTTACAGAAGGTTTTAAGTCACTATGTGGATGCTGGGAACCAAAATCTGGGTCTTCAGGAAGAGCAGCCAGTGCTCTACACCATGAAACCATTGCTCTATACCTGCACATAGTGTTTAATAAGCTTAAAAGCTTAAGATGAAAAGTTTTAGAGATTTGGCCAGGCATGGTGGTGCTTGCCATTAATCCCAGCACTTGGGAGACGGAGACAGACAGAGGCAAGTGGATCTCTGTGAGTTCCAGACCAGCTGGCTACACACGATACCCTGACTCAAAAAAAGAAAAAGAAAAGTTTGAAGAGTCAAAGATGTGGCCCAGTGATGGAGAGATGGCCAAACATGTCAAGGGTTGTGGAGTTCAGAAAGCTTCAAAGTGACAGAGCTAAGAGGGATGGTCGGGTGGTTAAGAGTGCTTGTTGTGCTTCCACAGAACCCAGGTTTCCACCTGTTAAATCCAGTTCCATATCCCACACCTTTTTCTGTCCTCCACAGTCACCTCCACATACGTGTCATACACTCACAAAGGCTTAAACAAATATACACAAATAAAAATAAAATCTTTAGTTTCCTAAAGAAATCAAAGTCCTACTAGATGTTTTTTGGTAAGAGAGCAAGTCCTCATGGGTTGGCCTGTTATAGTTTGCAATGACCTAAATAATGAAAGCTGATTACATTCATTTAGCCCAGTGTTTCCCAAATATTTCGCTTTAGGTTTTGTGTGTGTGTGTGTGTGTGTGCACGCACACGCGCGCACTTCTGAGGGTCAAACCCAGAGACTCTAGGCAAGTGTTCATCACTGAGCCAGCAAGCCATTCCACAAGCCCCTAGAACTGAAATAGCCAATACAAAACTGATGCTCCAAAGAACCCTTGAAAAAAAATCAAGGATAAGCCAGGCAGTGATTGTGCACACCTATAATTCCAGCACTAGGGAGGTTAAGGCAGGTGGATCTTTGATTTTGAGGCCAGCCTAGTGTACAGAGTGAGTTCTAGCATGGCCAGACCTAAACAGAGAAACTCTGTCTTGAAACAACCAACCAACAAACCTAAATGAAAAAAGAAGGAAAACCAAGGATAAATTAAGACTCATCTTACAGGTCAGTTCGTTTCACGTGTTCCAAACTGTACTCTTCCAAGAGATGCATGGGCGTCGCTTCCCATCAAGCGGTTGATATAGACCAGTATCTAAAATTCTTGGTTCCCAGGAAAAACTTACTATTGCTGTTGAAAGAACAAGCATCTGAGAACTGGAAGCAAGGTAGAGGAATATAATTAGCTTAAGGGGGTTTGTATGACTGGTTACATAGAAGACTTGGTAGGAACAACAAGATTTGGTAGGTTAAATAAAATATGTAGTAGGAAAAAAATCCATTTTAAATATATTGGAAACACACATGGGAATGGACAGTGGACTAGCAGAAATATAGATCTTGCTTGGAAGTTTCAAAATTATTATTACAGGTAACATACAAAGCCAGGAAAGAATCAACTATGTTACTTAGGAAAAAATATTACTTTTTTTTTTTTAAAAAAAAGTGGAAGAAGTATTTGTCTAGGAACATTGTTTTTTAAATGTGTAAAAAAGAGGCCAAGAATGTAAAATTTAGGGCCAGTGTTAGCTGTACAGCCTGACTACATGGGATCCTGTTCTCCATTAAAAAAAAAAAAAAAAAAAAAACCAAGCAAAGAAAAGTTGGGTGTTTTTGTTTGTTTGTTTTGATTTTTCTTTCTGTTGGAGAGCTGGAAATTGAACTCAGGGTCATGCTTGTATTAATGTTCTACCATTGACTTATACTTTCAGCCCCAATTTTTCATTTTTTAAATTTTATTTTTATTTTATGTTTATGAATATTTTGCCTTTGTGTGTTAATGATCTTCATAATCTGTTCACTAACCTCAGATATCTTCCATCTGGCACCAATTTTTTTTTAAAGAAAAAAGCTAGGCTAGAGGCAGCAAGATGACTCATATTACCAAGCCTGATAACCTGAGTTACCCTGGGTCCAGCATGGTAGAAGGGAAGAATTGCCATCACATGTACACCATCTTCCCATACAGTAAATAAATATATGTAATAAAAATTAAAACTCCAATGATTAATTCAAGTTAAGGACCAGATAGTAAACTCATGGTTATATTGGATTCTGATTTAATTATATTTCCAATATTATTCTAATAAAAATAGCTAAGAATAGTCAAAGTTTAACAGTTCAGATATACTTTATATAGTCTTCAAAAATATCAAAAATCCACAAAATATGACATTTATTATCATTTCATTATTATTAAATTTTTGACTAGGAGACATGTCTGCTCCTGACAGTACCCCTTTATGGTTCAAAGAAGATACTGAGCATCATAACCTCCATGTAGAGTTGCTCCAGTTGTGGCAAGGTAGCCACTGGGCAAAAATTTCCCTCATTCATCTACAGACAAAAATACTATCCAGGAAAGGACACATGATGTGGGATAGTCAACAGCTTAGCTCTGCCAAGAAAGAGTAAGCTAGTCCTTCGTAGTTCCCGCTTCACTTAAAGTTTGTCAGATAGTTCTGAGCCAGAAGGCTGAAGACAGATGCTCCAACAGTTTAAGAGATGGGGACTGTCCAGATAGTCAGCTGTATCTATAAATTATTGAAAGTTATATTTTTGTGCTTCAAATATATCCATATATTTAATTCATTCTCGGATCTCTGACAGGGTTGAAGATGAGTTATAATCTCATAATCAAACTTAAATTTAACACTAAAAAAGATCTAGATTTAAAAAGATGGTTTTCAGATGGTAATACAAGTTAAAATTCAAAACATCATTCAGATGTGATTATAGATTCTAAGACAGATGGTAAAGTAATATACGTAAGCTCACAAACTGCTGGACTAGGTGGGTTATTAGTGCATATCATACCTTACAGTTTATATAGCTGTTATAACTATGCTTATTGGAGGGGGCATGGATTTGGTCTAATGCTTGTATTATACTATTTGGGTTCCTAAATTGCATGAGAATCCCTCATGTAAAATGCTGAGGGTCCCTGCCCCGTTGGTTTCAATTGCTAAATAAAGTTGCCAGCCGCCAATGGCTGGGCAGGGAGATGGGGGTTGGGGGGGGGGAAACTTTAGGATTCACAGGCAAGGGGACTGAGAGAAGAAGAAGGACAGAACTGACATGCTGGGGTTAAATTCAAGACACAGACAACCAACATGTAAGAGCCAGGGAAGAGCGCCCCCCTCCCCCCAATTAGGTCTAGAGTAGCAAAGATGGAATATAATCTTTAGTAATAACTCAGGAGAATTGGAAGGGAGGTGTTAGCAAATGACCCAGCCACTAGGCTAGTTAAGACATATTAAATATAAGGCTGAGTATGTGTGTGTGTGTGTGTGTCTGTCTGTCTGTCTTTCAAGAATCCAGAACACTGGGGCAGGTAGAGAGGAACTTGTGCTGCCACTGTGTGGTTAGAGCACAGTAACTGACTACAGCAACAGATAGTGTTTGTTTCAACCCGTTGCTTACTGCTTCCCAATGAACCTGACTTCTGTCCCTGCTTACCAACTTAGCAGCTGTCCACCTGCCAGGCTGCTTAGGTCACTGACTTTTCTCACACACTCAGCAGTCTCCTGTCTCAGAGAATTTGTACTGATGGGCCTATCTGGAATGTTCTTTCCTAAGACTTTCATTCAGCTAGCCAATGGCTTTCTTTTAGATACAAATAAGAACAGAGAAGCTGGGTGGTGGTGGTAATGCACACCTTTAATCTCTGCACTTGGGAGGCAGAGGCAGGCAGATCTCCTATGAGTTCCAGGCCAGCCAGGGCTGCACAATGAGACCTCATCTAATTAGTTAATTAAACCCTCCTTCAACCTTCTGAGGAGCTGGTCTCCTAAGTGCCCATTAACACTCCTGGGTAGAATTAACTTTTGAAATTACTGATCATTCTCTCCATGGCACCAAGCTTTAATTTGTCTTGTTCACTGTTATATTCCTAGTATCTAGAACATGTTGGCCCACATAATAGGAGCTCAATATTTGTTATAAAAACTTAAAAAAAAAAAAAAAAAGATAAAGACACTGAGAAACACATACAGGCACACACAGAAGCGTGGAGTCAAAGTTGAAAAGCAAATCAGCCAGGCATTGGTGGCACACACCTTTAATCCCAGCACTCTGGAGGCAGAGGCAGGGGGATTTCTGAGTTCGAGGCCAGCCTGGTCTATAGAGTGAGTTCCAGGACAGCCAGGGCTACACGGAGAAACCCGGGGGTGGGGGGAGGGGGGAGCAAATCAGAAGAGAGCAGAAGCTAAGAGTCTTTTGGAGGAGGAAGTCAAGAATGATGACTAAAAAAACCACTGAATTTGGCAATACCATCTCTGGTGTCCTTTAAGGGGGCAACTTCAGAAAAGTAGATAAACAACAGATAACAATATGCTAGTAATTTCAGGTGGAAAGGGCAAAGGGAAGGAGGAACACAGACTGGGTTTGAGAGTAAGAAAGTGAAGATTGAGTGTGGAGAATGTTTGCTCTTATCTTCAAACTGAAAGACCTGGTGAGAAAGGAAAAGTCATCTTTACAAACAAGACTGCCCCACACCATCTCAGAACAGTGGCTTCTTTATGCTTCGATGTATTCTTCAAATGAATGTACTGGTGTAATGATTACATGAATTTCCAGTCTAGCTCTTAGGCAGTCCACGCTGGGTAGTGGGAGTAGAGAAATGTGCATCTTCAGGTGGCTCACAGAACAAAGCCAAGTGGGAACTGGGAGTGGAAGCAGCATGTAAATAACAGGGTAACTAGAGCTCAAAGGTGACAAAAGTTCAATCAAAGAGAAGTTGGTGTGGCGCTTCTCCATAAACAACAAAGCTGGGCGTGCTGGTGCACACCTGTAATCCCAGCATTCAGGAGGCTGAGGCTCGTGGATTTCTCTGAGTTCCAGGCCAGTGTAGTCTGTAGTGAGAGAGACCTTGTCTCAAAAACAAACAAACAACTAGAGTGGACAAACAGAACAGCAGTTAGCTCAGGGAGAGAGGAGCTGCTTATCAGGATGAACAGGCTGAAATGCAACTGTCACACCACTCATGGGAAACTCCTCTTGACTCAGTAGCAAGAGTCTAACAAAGGCCATAGAAAAACTGGGAATAAACGTTTATAACATTTCATTATAGAAATAAAGTATCCAGGCTTCTATAGAAGACTATTTTCACTCATAGAATGAAGGTTTGTATGAAGTTGGTGGTAATTTTCTATAATCTAGCAATCCTAATTAAAAAAAAAAGCAATCCTGCCATTCTGACACTAGTATTTGGGACCAGCAAGGTGAGTTCAGCAAGTAAAGGAGCTTTCCCACAGTCTGGCGACCTGAGTTTGATCCCTGATCCCCAGGGCAGAAGGAAAGCCCCAACTCCTGAAAGTTGTCCTTTGAGATCCACATTCAAACTGTAGTATACCAGCACCCTGTGCACATAGCCAATTCAACACACACACACAAACAAGCAAAAATATAGTTCAGATTTTTTTTTTTCAAGAGCAAATTATAAAGAAAATGTAATAGGCTGATTCCTCAATAGCCAGGATAGAGAAAAGTCTGAAGTATCATTCTTGATCTCTAACATGGTGGGTAGTGGTCAGGCCCTTGCTGGGGTGATGTGTGTGAGAGATACCCTAAGAAGACAAGTAAAGGGGACTCTATTAGCAGTATCTGTCTCATCACACACAAGGTGTGCCAGTTAGGGAACCCTAGCTGTGCAGTGACTGATTGCCCCACCCCTGGGAGGGTATATTAATAGTCTTTCTATAAAGATTAATGAGACCACACACACACAATTGTCAAAATTTGGGAGTAACAGGTGTTCTCTTTTTTAGCTCTCTTCAAAGCTTTGCTCTTGGGCTGTCAAGATGGCTTAGCTAGTCTTCCACCAAGTCAGATGACATGATTATAATCCCTGGGACCCACTTAAGAAAGCCAGACTCCAGTAAGTTATCTTCTAGTCTCCACAGGCATGCTGTGGCATGCATCTATTAACCTATATCCACATACATACATTTTTTAAATGCAGTGAGAAAATTCAAAGCTGTGCTATCCGCGTGGAAATCCTACAGGGTCAAGGCCTCTTTTCACCTCTAAAGGAGCCACTGAAATGGAAACACCACTGCTTTCCTAGTGATACTGATCTTGTAGGCCCAATCCAAGGCTGAACAGCTCAGCTAGAATCACATTAGTGAAAAGGGTCCTTACTCCCTATAGAAATAAAGAACACTACCCACTCTAAAGTTTAAACTCACAAGACCCTCAAGGTTTAATATAGTAACATCAGCCTGACACGGCAAATTTATCTGGTCAGGGTTTCACACTCAAAGGACATACTGACCAGTCAGACTTAAGTTGCTTGGTGGTGTATGTCTTTAATCTCAGCACTTGGGAAGCAGGAACAGGCAGATCTCTGAATTTCAGGCCAGCCTGGTCTATAGAGCAAGTTCTAGAACAGCCAGGACTACACACACACACACACACACATTTCAGGTTTTTGAGTGTTGTGCCTAAGTGTATGTCTGTACATCATGCATGCGCCCAGTGTGCTCAGAGGACAGAAGGCATTGGATCTCCAGGATCTCAAACTGGAGTTACAGATGGTTAGCTGCCAAGCAGATGCTGTAAACCAAACCTGCTCCTCTATGAGAGTACCAAGTGATCTTAACTGCTGAGACATCTCCCCTCCCCACCCTTCCTTTAAGATATGTTCTCCCTACATAGCCCTACCTGGCTTAGCTACCAGGCTGGCCTTGAACTTGCAGCTATCCTTCTGTCTCTGCTCCAAATGCTGGGGTCACAGGCATGTACAATCTGCTGGATTCAAGTTCTTACATTTTTTTTAAATTTGTTTTGTTTTGTTTTTCTTTTGGTTTTTCGAGACAGGGTTTCTCTGTGTAGCCCTGGCTGTCCTGGAACTCACTCTGTAGACCAGGCTGGCACTGAACTCAGAAATCCACTGCCCCTGCCTCCCAAGCGCTGGGATTAAAGGCATGCGCCACCACTGCCCTGCACATTTTTTTTTAAAACACTAGATGAAAACTCAATTTTTCTGCAGTGACTCAGAAATTTAAAATTATAAAATTATGTAAATTCTAAAGTTTTACCATAATTTCAAACAGAAATTCGAACACTATTAACATTCTTTCTGAAATGTGTTCAAGGAAACTGTACAAGTAAGTTTTTTTATGAGCTTTCACAATCAACTTCAATTGGGCTGACCACCTATTGCCCTCACGGGTCTTTCCTTAGAGTTAGCAGTGTAGTGGGGTCTGAATGAATATGGCTCACATAGGCTCATAGGGAGCAGCACTACTGGAAGGTGTGGTCTGGTTGGAGGAAGTGTGTCATGGTGGGTGGACTTTGAGGTCTCAGATGCTCAAGCCAGGCCCAGTGTCACTTTATCTTCTTGTGCCTGCCCATCCAGATGTAGAATTCTCAGCCTCCTCTCCAGCACCGTGTCTGCTTGCAGGCCACCATGATGGTAATGGACTAAACTTTGAACTGTAAGTCAACCCCAATCAAATGTTTTCCTTTGTAAGAGTTGCTGTGGTCATGGTGTCTGTTCATAGCAATAGAAACCCCAACTAAGATAACCAATAAATATAGTGTCTTAGGCTCAATCCCCCAACAGGGACTGGGGGGAAAGATGCAGATCTTTTAAGAAAGATTTGTTAGTTGAGGTGACTCATTCAGATAAGTCATTTTGGGTAAAGCACACACAAGTTGGTTATCATCAACTAACAAGTATATGATGGCCTAAAACAAGGATGGCACTTAGCCCAAGCCTTTTCGGGCTCCAAAGCTTACAGTCGGCTTGGCAAGACACAGTACAATTGAAGTAATATGTGACTATGTGCTAAAATCAAAGGGTATAACCTGGGCAGTGGTGGCGCACCCCTTTAATGCCAGCACTTCAGAGGCAGAGGTAGGTGGATCTCTGAGTTTGAGGTTAGCCTGGTCTACAGAGTGAGTTACAGGACAGCCAGGGTACACAGAGAAACTCTGACTTGAAAAAAAGCAAAAAATTAAAAGCAAAGCAAACCAAAAATAAAAAACATATATATAACACATATATATGTAATATATATATTTCATAACTGTATTGAGAGAGGAGATTCTGCTATGGGCTGTTTTTTCAGAGACTGCAAAAGAAGGTGGGCTGTGGCTGGAAGGATGGCAGGATTCTGAAAATGTTGAGAAAGATCCTGCAAGCAGCCTTTTGGTTCTAGAAATTCGCTCACATCCATTCTCATTTCTTCTTTCCTCCTGCCTCTGAGAATGAATCACCATATCTAACCTTATACTCATTTGATTCCTTCAAGAACCCTTGTAAGAAGCCCAACATACCCTCGATTTACAGGCGGGAAAGTGAGGATGAAAAGACTTGAGCAGCTGGGTCAGAACCCAAGTACTCTGGCTTGTAGTCCCGCAGCGGGGTAGTGTGGCAAAGAAGGAAAACAATAGCTCTGTGGGGCACATGGAGAGATAGGCTAGGTCAGGCTGGGCCCAACCAAAGATTAAACTTAATTCCCTCCAGCAACAGAAGGGTTTCTAACATTTCAAGAGTTAGGGTATTAAGTGACTGAAAGACTAGCCACCAGTTAGGGAAGAGTTTTACAACGGACCATGTGAGAGACAATGAAGACATGAATTACAATTACCAGACAACTTAAGTGTTGTAAAATTTAACTTTTAAACTTTACCAAGAATTTTGTAACACCCATTCCCCCTCCCCCTCCACACAGGTTTCCGGTTTATAAATCAGTTTCAGGGAGGCAAAACTTCTAACCAATAAATCTCGGAGTTAGCTCCTAAAAACCAAAGGGCACAGCTGACCAACAACTAACGTCATTTCCCCCATTCAACAACTATTAATATTATCAGAGGTTTTTAACAGGCTTAGAAGGTTAAATTTGGAACTGTCAATAGTATAGCAGGAATCTCCAATTCACAAATTCCAAGGTTCCCTTTGGGGGGTGGGGGGTGGGAGAATGCCTTTTTATGCAACTCAGTTTACTGAAGCTTCCAAAGACTTTGCGATTTTCTATTCAGAAGCCGCAGGATACGGTCAACTGAAGGGAGACTTATTTCCATATTAAAGCCCTAACTAACCTCCACGAAGCAAAGATCCAATCAACATCTACAGACTAACCGAGGCTAGGCCTACGGTGCAAGAACGCCCTACATCCTAGGCAACTCCAACGCGGTTATGTTCCAAGACGAAGTTCTCATCAGTTGGAAATCAAGTTTAGGAGAAAAGCCTATCAGCAACTAACCTTCTGCTTTTCCAGCCCCGACTTGACTCAAAGTCCTCACGGGGACGTTTTCCCAAAGTACACCGCAGTGCCACTTCTCGAAGATGACAAGCGCCCTGCCATGTTAGCCTCCTCCCAGGACCCAGACTAAGAAATGGGGGCGCTCGGGAAAGTTTCCCCGAGGCCCGATCCGCGCCGGAAGAGGCGTTTTCGGGAGTGAGTAGTGCTGTGGCAGGCGCCAGCCTTACTCACCGCGACCGGGCGGCTGTGCTCCGGGCCGTCCGCTGCGTCCAGGCGCGCGGCCGCTGGGGCCGGGGCGGGGGCCGGAGCGGCTGCCGGAGTCGTGGCGGCGGCGGGCGGCTGCCGGTGCTTGCCGGCGCGCTTGGCCTTGGCCTGGATGCAGCGCTGGTGCAGGGCAAAGGTGTGTTGGCGTTCGAGCTCCAGGCGCTCCGGAGACACAGCCTCGTAGCGGGCCTCACAGGTGCTGTGGTGGCGCCGGCACAGCTCAATGCGCCGGCGGAGGCGCTCCATGACCGCGCTGTGCCGCGGCAGCGCGAACTCCGCCATGGGGCAGGTGGGCAGCACCATGGGCCGCGGGCAGCGCTGGCCCGGCCCGGGCCTCCCGGCGCCGGCTGGCACTTCGGGTTCCTCCGCTTCTGGCGGCCCGGATCCGCCTCACGCCCGCGCCATGTCCGGGCGGGCTGTGGAGCTGGCTCGGGCGCGGCGGCGGGTCTTCCTCCGGCCCCGCTCGGCCCGATTCCAGGCCAGCGGACACCACCCGCCTCAGGCTTCGGCCTGTCCGCTATACCCCTGCCCCATTGTTTTCCGCGCCGCTGCCGCCGCCATCTTAAAATTGTTTTCGGGGCATTCGGAAGAGGGCGGGGCCTGGGCCGGCGAACTCTGCGTCACTGCTGATGGACCGGAGCTATAGCCAATCAAAGGAAACTCGCTGCCCGAGGGCGTGGGAGACTTGCACGTCAGGAATCTTCGGGTATTTAAACTGAACACTCCAGCGCGGAGGGAAGCCCCGAGGCGGGCTCAGTGCAGGAGAGTAGACTTTGAGTGACAGGAACCTATCCAAGAAGAGCCACGTTTTCTCAACACCTCCCCCTGAAGGCAGTCCCTTCCGGGTTCGTGAGGAATGCGGGGTTAAGTCTGAGGTGGAAGCCTTCAGACCCAGATGTCCAATGCTGTCTTTTTAGTCCACACTATTTCGAGGTCAGCCATTTCTGACCTCATTCCTTACATACAGTCCCATAATTGATCAGAATTGCTTTGAGCTTGAGCGACCTAGTAAAGATAGGAATCACTGACTGGTACTGTGAGCAGTATCTCACTACTTGAAGGGGCGAGGGGGTGGAGGGGAAGAGCTCTAAGTGGTCTTCATCCTCACTATTGAGGACTGGAGTTATATAGATCCACGGGAACATAAGCCAGGAAAGGACCAAAAAATATTCTAGATGATTACTGACGCCCAAACTGCCACAGGAGCCACTCAAACATGTTACTCTTAACCTCTTACTCGAGTTCATGAAAGAAAACTTTTAAAATTTTTAAAATCACAAGGAAAAAAGCTAACAGCCAAATGTTTTTATACAAATGCAGTTAAAAAAACAAAACAAAACAGGAATTCTAAGTTTTTGGTGGAGGGAGTGACAAAGATAAATGAGCACTGCTTCTTACCAGTACCCAAGCATTACAATAACACTCAAGTGAAACTAGCAACTTTTGTGTGCAGTGCTGAATCCAGGGCCTCAAGCATAGAGAGCCACTGCCACTTAGTACACACCCAGCCCTTAAACTTTTTGAGTGTCAGGTACCCCAGGTGGGCCTCAAATGTATTGTCCTGAGGCTGGCCTGCCTTACTCTGCTTCTGAGTACCGAGGTTAAAGATCACACCATTATGCCCAGTTAGAAGTGCAAGGTTGGCCGGGCAGCCCACGCCTTTAATCCCAGCACTTGGGAGGCAGAGAAAGGTGGATTTCTGAGTTCGAGGCCAGCCTGGTCTACAGAGTGAGTTCCAGTACAGCCAGGGCTACACAAAGAAACCCTGTCTTGAAAAAACAAACAAACATCAAAAATCCTGGGCATGACTTCCAATAATCTCCTCAAATATGGAGCCTGAGAAAAAAATTCTAATAAAAATCATTAAAAGGTTCCATATATCTTAAAGAATATTGTCTAGGAGGACAGAGTGTAGCTCAGTGGTAGAGCACTGGTTCAAATACCAGCAATGAAAAAACTTCCCCATTTTGGGCTGTTGTCTATTTTACACAATAGTAATCACTAAACCATTACTGGACAGAGGAAGTTAAACACAAGACTAAATTAAACTCTCCTCTGAGAAAAGACTAAATTAACCATTATTCAAACAGTAAAAACATCCAACATTATGATGCAGACATTCAACACAGGGCTTTAATGTCATTTAGCAATGTGACAATCTGAAAAGTGGACAATGAAGAGTACTACTGAAGGAATGGGATTTTTACAAGGAATCCAGCATAGAAAATAAGAATATAAGGGCCTTTATTTATTTTAATTCAATGCCAGGAATCAAAACCATGGAACCTTGCACATGCTTGGCAGTTCTACCTATTGAGCTACAATACCAGCCCAAGTGTTTTGTAAGAGCTGAAAGCTGCTGGTCATTCATTAGTGTGTCAGACATTTAAGGAGGCTGTAGCTTCAATGGAAGAACGTTGAGGGAAGGAGGACCCAGAAAGGCAATGAACAACACCAATTAAATGAACCTGGGTGAAAATAAAGTAGGCACAAAACAATGTCAATGTAGAATGATTAAACAGATAAACAGATTTCAAGAAAAGCAATCATCCCCGAGTTTGCTTCAAGGAGAAACCTGCAGACATGTATTCATTTCTTGCTAGTAACTGTTTATTTCACTCTATACATTTGGAAACGTCCGCTACATAGCTATGGTCACTGTGACCACAAACAACAGATGGCAATAAAGCACTGAACAGGAAGAAAAATGCATTCCACCCTCAAAAGAAATGAACCAGTGTTTATAAAGACAACAGATACAGCCTTCATCCTTAACAAATATATTTCTTTCCCAGTATTTCCCCAATATAAACACTGTAGAGTGTTTATATATATTCAGTGCAAGGAACAGTATCATTGGTACAACTGGACCACCTCTGGAGAAAGAATGAAATTGAAACATCTGTTTCTGAATACATTTCAGTGTGGTGTAATAATATTACACTATAGTGATGTGGGAGAGGCTCCTCTAGCACCCATCTGCATTCCACATGAAAAACAAAACAAAACCAATAACAAACAAAAACAGCCCTAAATTCACTTCTAAAAAATTCTACAAGCCACAAAAAAAAAAAAAAAAACCAAAACAACTTTGAACAGGACTGCTTTATTGTGTGAATTTGAAGACACAACTGTTACATGAACTGCAAATGAAGATTTTAAATATCCTACAAAAGTCAAATAACTCATGCTATGTGTCAATCCTCCCATAAATACTTTTAGCCTGTGTTCAATTATAGTCAATTCTGAATTGGCCCATCTCTGGATTAGACTTTCTAAAGTCTACAGAGAGTAAAAGACATAGACACTAATGGAAAGTCTGTAATCTATTCTGTAGTTGGACCCTAGAAAGGTGTGGGCCTGCTAAAAAAGAAGAAACAGATGTAATCACAGTAAAGCCAACACTATGCAGAGCTTATAATTTTCAGCAACGGACTGCAAGCTGCGCTGTGAAGAAAATGCATAGCAGAGAAAGCTAGGGACTGAGGAAATCCATGAGGAAAACAGTGTCAACACAGTGGAACAAGTGATGTCATTATCTACTCAGGCACCACCAGCATTCCTTAAAAAGCCTTGTGCTCCAGAGGACCCAAGCTGTCAGACCTCCTATGTGGAAGTACAGTATGAACTGCTGCATTAAGCCAGCTCCTTTCCTCTGCAAAGCTGTTTGTGAATGGAGCAGTCCCAAGGGCAACAGAACACTGCACTGTATGATCTGACCAACACCAAGTGAGTCTCCTTTTAGTTCTTTTTGGGTATACTGAATACAATGTAAAGGGAACTTTGATATAAATTTGGGCTTCCATCCAATCTCTCTCGTGTCCTGAAGAGGAATTAACTAATGGAAGCACACAAAACAAGATTATAACCACAAATGACTGCACTTGAACGTGATTACAATTTTAGGACAGACCCATGAATGCTTTAATACCAAACTTAAAAAAATTGTTATAAAAACTGCAATTCATTCTCCTTAGCATTCTTAATGTTGGTGTTATTTCTGCATGAAGAAATTAATATATTAAATTAAGCCAAGATTTTAAACTGGCAAAAATTCTATCATTGTATCGTTAAAAAAAAGAAAAAAAGAAAAGAAAAAAAAAGGAAAAAAGACAAACGCGGAAGATTTTAAAAACAACAGAACACTAGTTAGTTGCTTCATGTTACATTTCACAACCATTATGTTAAATGTTTTCTTTTCTACAGAAACAGGGTCCTTTACAACTGCAATTATTTACTGCTAGATGTTTAAAATTACAGGCTAGTATTCACTGGAACCTGTTGATGGTGACATCTTGAGGTTTTCTGAGCTCTCACCTAAGGTACACCAGGCCCTCTCCTAGGACCACATTTGCAGGGGAAGGGGGGGGGGAGGAAATCACAGATCAAGTTCTTAAGATTGTTTCACTCTCTTCGTGGCTTTCTGTTTCTTGGTGATCTGTTCAAAATTTCATCCTCCTATTAGTTGAAAAGAAAAGTTCATATAAGTTAGCATATTTAAATACATATGCCGCCAAATTTCCACAACCAAATCCAAGTCATTGAATTGGTGAAAAGGTATACATACTGTGACAAGTGAATTATAGATATTCAATTTTAGTCTTTATTTTCAGAAAACATGTACCTTCCCTAAACCTATTAACTTTTTCTTTTTTAATTTGGGGGGAGAATTTTACTTTTATTTAATGTGTGTTTGCCTGAATCTGTATCTCTGCACCCCGTGCATGCTTGATGCTCTCAGAGCCAGAAGAAGGCATCAGAACCCCAGAGACTGGAATTACACAGTTGTGAGCCACCATATGTGTACTGAGAATTGAATCCAGGTGTTCTTGGGAGCATCCACAGCACCACATAAATAAAGTAGAGCACAATACCAGGCATGAGGCAGGAAAATCAGAAGATCAATATTACACTTGACTACACAGAATGAAAGGACAGTGAAAGCCTGTCTCAAAAAGTTTAAAACATACCATGTGGTGGTGGTACACACCTTTAACCTTAGCTTTTGGGGGGCAAAGGCATGCAGACCTCAGAGTTCCAGGCTACCCTGGGCTACACAGAGAAACCCTGTCTTGAAAAACCAAAAATAGTTTAAAATGCAGCGGTATTCAAGAAATACCTTTGAGGGGACAGTGAGGAGGTATGTCACAGGACTGTTAAGAAAAAAGAAAAAAAAAAACAAAAAACCAACCCTACATGTTTCTCACAGAAAAATACTTCCACAGTCACTGTAAACTAATGTACAAAACATTCCCTTTGGAATGTGAGATGGCTCAGTGGTTAAGCACACACATGACTCTTTGAGAGGACCCATACCACTTGTAACTCCAGTGCCTTGGGAATCCATCACCTCTGGCAATTGAAGCGCTTGCACTCACACATACATACGTACCATACCCCACTCTGCATATACACTTACTTAAAAAAAAATCTCTTTACTAAATATGCTCTTAGCTTCAGTGGCTGAAGTATTTATTATCCCTCCCTTACCTCTGCTTTAGGCTTGCTATCTTCCTCATCTTGACTGCCAGTGCCACCATCTTCTTCAGCATCACTCTTCTGTTTCTCGTCTAAGACAGAAAATAAAACTACTGAATAGAACTTAACATAGAGTTCTGACAATAACTATAGCATCATTTAAGAACAATCTACTATAGCTTGTTTTGTTATCAGGGTTTAGAACGGGTTTCTAAACTCCACTCACCAAGCTTCTCCTCTTCTTCCTCTTCATCCCCCTTGCTCTTCTCTTCTTCCTTCCCTTCTTCATCCTTCACATCTGGCTGGGGAGCATCCGTCTTCTTGTACTCCATAGCATTGGACTGTTTCTGAAATATTACCAACTGTAAGAGCTATGCTTATGTTGTAACAAATATACTACCCCTCAATTCTGAATGTTTACAGGCAAAATTATATCCAAAGTTGTATACAGAGCACTTATGCAGACATGTGAAAGACATTGTTCTTACTCTACACATTCGCCTGATGGGAGGGAGATTGAGAGGGAAGTTAAAGGAGACAGGTATCATGAAAAACAGAACAAACAGTTAAGATTTGGTAAGGAAACACAGGCTAAGCTTGTCAAGCTCACTCCAACAGGGAGTGGTGAGGGTAGGGCTAGAAAGAGACCTTTGGATCTGATAAAGTGTAAATAATTTAAATAGAATCCTAAGTTAGTAGGAGACAGCATGAAATAAGGTCTGAATAAGAAAAACACTGAGGCTGTGGAACCTGAAAGCACAGTTTGAAGATGTATTGCTTGAGTGAGTGAAGGCAGGGAAGGAGCCATAGATAAATAAGAATAAAAATAATGAGGAAAACTAGTTTGTGCCCAGATGGCTGATCTTATATCCACGTTGTTCTTTTTCCCCTAGACAGGATCACTACATATAAAGAAGAGGAACAGAGTGGAATGACAAACAAGGGACTCTAAATCCTGTCATCATCTGGGTACAAGGAGCCCCTGCAAAACATAACCCAGTATTTATAGAACTACCACTAAAGAAAATCTCAGTGGATACAATTATTTAGTTAGACGTTCCTACCTTTCCAGAACAGCAGAAGAGGATCACAAGGAACACTGGCAAAGCTACAGTCAGAATGTAGACCACCCAAAGCCATGGACGCTCTTCAGCTGCCTCCAGCATCTGTCCCACTACACCTGGCTGAAATACAAAACAGTAATTCAGAGAACTGGCTTATGACACCAAATACAGGCTAGACTGCTTGTTTCATGTTCACACAAGGCATGATACAACTAACTCCTTTATTTCCAAAGAAGTCAAACTATGCACATTAAGGAATTAGGGAAAAAAATCCCTCATTTTACTTCTTTCACTGTCATGAAGTTTCACCTTCACAGGTGCAAACCATGGCTTGTAATAACTGCAAAAAGGTCCCTTACTGAGGAAACAGAATAATATCTTTGTGCCAGTTTTCTGGCCCTACAAATCGCAACTCAACAACACCTTTAGTTATTTGAAAATTCCATACAATTCCAACCAAGATTCAGCATTTTCAGTGCATTAAAACATACTTAAGCCAAGTGTGGTGACACATGACTTTAATCAAAACAGTAGAAGCAGAGACAGGTGGGGCCCTATAAATTTGAGGCCAGCCTGGTCTACAGAGCAAGTTCCAGGACAGCCAGGGCTACCCTGTCTTGAAGACTTAAAAGGAGAGAGAACTTAAAATGATAAACAGATGCAAACATACACACACACCCTCTACAAATAACACAGGGCTGGAAAGCCAGAATAGGAGTCTAGCAGTTATATATTTTGACATTGAATAAGTAAAAAGATAAACACTAAAAATCTGCTTTTCATAAAGTAATCAGTCTCCCCCAAAAGTGGATATAAATCCACAAGTAGTGAACAATCACTAACCTCGGCAGCCCCATCAGCAGCTTTCTTCAGGCCCCACCCATCATTGGCCCAATCATCAACTACTCTTCGGTCACCACTAATGATAAAGTTGTCAAAAAAGATGTCAGATGTCATGGACCAAAGCTCCAAACCAATAGCACTGAAAGGAGTCATCTTAAAAGGTTCCAGGTCTTCAAAGAAATCTGGATTTGGTATTTTCCTTGGTTTCCAGATTCCCTAGAGTTTATGATGGGGAGTGGGGGTGGGGGATAGAGGTAGAGGTAAGAGAAGTTTCAAATCATGATTTCAGATAAAAAAAAAAAAATCTATATAAGACTCATTTTGTATGATCAAAGATAAACATTAACTGTCAAAATTTAAACAAGCACAGAACAATAAATGCTAGTAATGTTTTTGTACTGAATTCTGGACTACCACCAAATTCAATTTCCAATCTCAGGATCTTGTTCTGAACCAACACCTGGTTCCGTGTAGCTCACTCCACCCTTAACAGGTGATGATGGAATGTAGTCAGTAAAGCCATTTCCCATTTCCCAGTAGTGATTTAAAAAAAATAAAATAAAATGTACAGTCTTCAACTAGTAACTAGTAATTTAGCTCTAGAGAATAAAAAAGTACTGACTACAAACATCCTGATGGTTTCAGCCAAAATGACACTAAAACAATAATGGGCTAAGGATGTGGCCGAGAGACACAGCACTTGCACCTAACATACATGAGACACTGGATTCAGTCTCAATACTAATCCTCAACAAAACACAATTGGTGGTGGAGTAATAGCTAAATGTCAATTTGGTTTGGTTCAACAGGAATTCATACATCCCAGGATAGCCTTAAACTACTCCTGATCTCCCTAGTTATATATAGCTGAAGTTGACATTTCAACTCCTGGTCCTCCTGCAGATAACCAAATGTTAGAATGACAGGCATGTGACAAAAACGTATTCAGATAGCTAAATGGCAAGCTGAAGTACAATTTTTGTTTGATCACAATTATCTAAAACATTTGTTTGATCACAGTTAACTAAAAACATTTTACAACAGAAAAACATACACAATATATGTATATAGATGCACCATACATCTAAAAGTGAAAATTTATGACTATAGTTTTTTGGTTTAGAAGCTGAAGCCAGGTAAGGATCTACATTGGTTCTTTCCCAGGACACAAGTGGAGCTTCATAACTTCACTATACATAGAACTGCCACTTCATATGCATGTCTTTGGCAGGTGAAGAAAACTGATGAGACCAAGGAATTAGCTGACTTGACATGGCAAGATCCAACTCCCGTCACAGTTCCCTCAGGGCCAATCTATGCACTCGATAACAACACCAACAACAACAACAACAACACCAACAACAACAACAGGTTACCCATACCTTTAGTTCTTCTACTTATTTTTAGATACAGGTCATAGAAACAGGCTCCACAGACTCATGTGTTTCAATGCTTGGACCATGGGGAGTCACACTATTAGGTGTGACCTTATTGGAGGAGGAGTATGTCACTGTGGGGGCGGGCTTTGAGTTCTTGGATGCTGATCAAAATAAAATGTAGAATCCTCAAGCACTCTGTCTGCCTGCATGCTGCCTTGCTTCCCATAATGACAATGGACTCAACCTCTGAAACTGTCCAGCCCTAATTATGTTCCTTTGTAAGAGTTGTCTTAGTCATAGTATTTCTCTTCACAGCAATGGAAACCCAAACTAAGACAGTCACATAGCAAGTTCAAACAATCCTCTTTTCTGTTTTTAGGTTTTATGTTTAGCCCTTTATTCACCTGTCTCTTAAGTTTAATTTCTCTTCTTGATTTGCTGGCCTCACTATTGATCAAACTCCTGCCCCGACACAGATTAATAAAAACACCTAAACCATCAGGAGACACAAACCTGGTAGTTAGGATTGTCGATCATGGGAGGCTTCCATTTGCCCTTATAATTAGGGTTGTCAATCATAGGTCGCTGCCAGACACCACACCCAGGGGCTGACTCACACTTAGGGTTGGCTATCTGAGGAGCCTCCCATTCTCCGTCCATATCCTCATCCCTGTGGAGGTATAAACAAGTTATATCAACAAACATCTAGTCTTATGCTCAAAATGCTTCAAGAGCTATACCAGCAGCATACGACAGAACCATTTCTCATTTCCACTATCAATGAGCTTTCATAAACAACCTACTTTGTTTTTACACAATAAAATTTAGTGAAGTTTGTAAGGCTTTTCACTCCAAGTTGGGCAGTTGGCTTTTTTTTTTCTTTTAGTTTCGAGGTAGGGTTTCTCTGGTAGCCTGGCTGGCCTAGAACTCAACGATCCACCTGCCTCTGAGATAAAGGCACCTACTACTATACCCAGCTCTTTTTTTTTTTCCCCTCTTTTGCTTCTTTTTTTGTTGGGGGAGAGGGGCGCACAGTTATTGCTTTGATTGATTGATTTTGGTTTTTCCAAGACAAGACAGGATTTCTCTGTGTAACAGCTTTGGCTGTCCTGGAACTCACTTTGTAGACCAGGTTGGCTTCATTCTCAGAGATTTGCCTGCCTCTGCTGGAATTAAATGCTTGATTTTAATTGGGGCAGGAGACATGGGTTAGCAGTTAAGAGGACTGGCTTCTCTTCCAGCTCCAACTCCAAATGATTTGACACATAGACAAGCATGCAGGCAAAACACCAAAGCACATAAAATAAAAATAAATTTTAAAAACAAAAACCAGGTAACTGTAAAAGCAAACTCAAACTCACCAATCCTCTGGCTTCTCCGCATCAGGGTCTGGAATATACTCAGGCTCATCATCTAACCAGCCTTCAGGCTTTGTGGCCTCTTCATCTGGAATCTTAGAAGGGGCATCTTCATCCCTTAAACAGAAAACACCAGGTATGACAACACAGGCCAGAGAATCAGCCAAGTACATTTATAAATCATTATCTGGGTTATCTCCCACCCCCCCCAAAAAAAAACCTCAACTAAAAACAGCAGCTAAAAAGATCAGGTAAACATTTTTCTAATGGAACTACAGGAATCATCAAGAGTTACAGGAGAAGACGCATAACTTCACTGGTCACCAGAGAAATATAATTTAAAACCATGATACTATCCCACTATCACACATCTACATAGGAGGGCCATTACAGTAAGAAATTCTGAGGGAAAGCAAACAAGTACTGGTGGAAAAAAAAGGTGCAGTTCCTCAAAATTGGAAATAACTGTATGACAATTTCATTTCCAAGTTTGTATCCGAGAAAAATAAAAACAAACACACACAAAAGCCAGTATATCCAAAAGGCAACAACCTACACATTACATAATGGCTAAGTGGATAAGCATAGTATCATTCACTGATACGATGAAGTATTTATCAGTCATAAAAAGAACCGAAGTACTTGTCCATGTTTCAATATAGATGAATGCTGAAAACATTTATGTTGATCACAAGATGCCACATGCCAAAGGCCACATATTCAATGTTATTTCCATAAAATTTCCCAATGGACAAATCCAGAAACAGAAAACAGGCATATCAGTGGTTGCCAGAGTCTGGGGCAAGGGAGTGACAGTAGGGTACATGATAAACACCCTAAAATTAGATAGCAGTATATATATAGCACTGCAGATACATTAACCATCACTGTTTTATACACCCAAAAAAAGTACTCTCAAGATGGTCATGGTGGTATACAGTAAATTCAGCACTGTCAAGGCTGCGACAGAATCCTGAATTTGAGACTAACCTGGATTACACAGAAAACATCTTTTAAAAAGACAAGACAGACACGCACACAAAGCAAATCTCATCTAAAATAAGAATCAAAGGAGCTAGAAAGATGGTTAGGTGGTTAAGAGCACTTGCTGCTCTTTCAGATGACCATAGTTCCTGTGCCTACTAACATAGCAGGTTACAACCATCTATATAGCTCCAGTTTCCTCTGCTGGCCTCCTCAGGAACCAGGAATGAACAGTGCAGGGACAAAGTTGTCATACAGAGGCTCTAAAAGTACTACTTCAGCTGGTAATCAAAAATGTTCCCTGATTAGTACATGCTTTTAATTCCAACCCTCAGGAGACAGAGGCAGCTAGATCTGTGAGTTCAAGGCCAGCCTAGTTCAAAGATAGCCAAGGGTATACAGAGAAACTCTGTCTCCAAAACAAAAAGTTCAGAACTTTAATAGCTTTAAATATGGATGTTAGGAGTATTACTTAGCAACACAGCACGTTTACTATGCAGGAGGACTGCGGTTAAATTCTTAGCACTATAACCCAGTTTAACTTGTAATAATGAAGCACTAGAATGGCTGTACAAAAAGATTGCCACAAGCCGACCCTGTCAGCACAGACAAACCACAAAAACTTTAGCATCCTATAGTTTATAACATAGCGAGGGATAATATATATTATTACTACTGGGTTCTTTTCCACAGTAACTGGTACTTTTCTCCTGTAAAATAGATTATGTAAGTACCACCCCCCCCACCCCCCCCTTGCACGCAAGCACAGGGTCTTATTATGTAGTCCACACTGGCCTCACACTCAATCTTTCTGCCTTGGCCTCTTGAGTGCTAGGATTATAGGCATGTGCTAACATGCCTAGACTGTATCACAGAGTACTTACATAATCAGATCTCACTTAATCAACATTTGTTCTTTAAGCTATGTAGAATATACAAAATGTAAGCTAATACTCAAAGATGGATTGCTAGATTTACCAGTCATCTGGCTTGACAGCATCTGGATCTGCTATTTTGGGCCTTTCATCCCAATCTTCAGGCTTCCGGTCTTCTGGGTCCTCAATTTCACGTGAAGGGTTTACAGGAGGAGTCATGTCATTTAGCAGATTTCCACTGTTCACAACAGACTGATCAACTAATATTTCAAAACTATTGTCTGGATTCAAGACTGAAACGAAATAAAATGCAATTAAAAATATTGACTAAACCACCCATTCCAACATTCCCATCAATCTAACACAACAAACAGATCATCATGCCTTCAAGAGAAAGACCCAGTGTGTAGTCATGAAACAAAGAGCTCAAGGTACCTGGGTTAGAATGTCATAGTCAACAAAGTCTAGTTCTTTAAGAGCCTGGGGCCCCAATGCCATTTCCTTGGATTCCTAGAAATTACAAATAATTTTTTCTTTCTTTCTTTCCTTGGTTTTTATCCAGACAGGGTTTCTGTCTTGCCCTAGCTGTCTTGAAGCTCTCTTTGTACACCAGGCTAACCCCTCAAACTCACAGAGAAATACCTGCTTCTACAAATGATCTTTTTTTTTTTTTTTTTCCAAATGATAAATTTTCATAAAGTATTATTTTCTCCAATCTGTAGATCAAACCCAGGGTCTTATACGCACTGGACAAGCACTTTTACCATAGACCATCTCTATGAAAATAGTTAAAGGAGCTGAATTAATGGCTCAGTGGTTAAGAATTCTAACTGCTCTTCCACAGAATGGAGGTTTAATTCCAGGATCTAAATAACTGCTCATAATCTCCTATAACTTCAGTTGCAAAGGATTTGACAACCTTTTCTGGCTTGTATGGGCACCAAGCACACATATAGTACAAAGACATGCATGAAGGAAAAATACCCATACATGTAATAATTAAAAATAAATAAGGGGAGTGAAAAGTTGCTCATTGGTTAAGAACACTAGTTGGTCTTCCAAAGGACCCGACCCAGGCTCAATTCTTAGCACCCACATGGTGGCTCACAACCATCTCTAACTTCAGTTCCAGGAGGGTAAATGCCCTCTTCTGGTATCTGTAAGCATGTGCATATACATGATGCATACACACACACACACATACAAAATACAGACCAGATGTAGTAGTAATACCAACACTTGCTAGGCAATACTAGTTTGAGGTCATGTACAAGACCCTGTCTCAAAACAGCAATAAAAACCTGCAGGGTATGGTGGCACACTCCTGTGATCTCAGCACTAGGGTGATAGGAGGGTCATCAATTTTACTCTCAGCAATATAGGAGTTTAAGGCTAGGGTAAACAAAAACAAACAAACAAAAAGTGTTCTGTGTAATGGCACACGCCTTTAATCCCAGCACTTGGGCAGCAGAGGCAGGTAGATCTGAGCTTGAGGCCAGTCTGACTACATAGAAAGTTCCAGGACAGACAAGACATACATAGTGAGACACTGTCTCAAAATAATATTAATTTTAAATACAAACCAGTGAAACACCTGGTGAAACACCACAGCAGCAGATAAAGGCATTTGCCACACAATCCCTATGCTCTGAGTTAGAGCACAAGAACCAACGTTAGGGTAAGGGAGAAACATCTTCAAAGTCGTCCTCTGACCCACAAAGCACATAAATAGCATCTAGACAAGTGGCTCAGTGGTTAAGGAGACCCAGCTCAATTCCCAGCACCTACATGGTGGCTTACAACGAACTGTCTTTAAAACTCCACCTTCAGGGGACCAATATACTCTTCTGGCATCTCAGCACCAGGTATGCAAGTGGTGCACAGACATACAAGTAGCTCTCTCTCTCTCTCTCTCTGTCTGAAACCTTTTCATTTACAGGTCTTCACTTATATACACTGAAAAATACTGAAAGCCTATATAAACTAAAATACACATGCCTTTTATCCCAGCAATCAGGAGGCAGAGGCAGGAAGATCTCTGAATTTGAGGCCAGCCTGGTCTACAGAGTGAGTTCGAGGACAGCCAGGGATACACAGAGAAACCCTGTCTCAAAAACAAAAACCCTCATACCATGAAAACATTATTAATCTGTTGAAGTAGTAAATTTCCACTCCTATTGCTATGTAAAGGAACAGAAGATAATCTGCTCTGCAGTGTTGTAGTTCAAATGGTTACAGGCCACATGCTACATATATAAAGAAAAAAAAAAAAAAAAACACTAGCTGACCCACAGGTATTAAATACTGAAAAAAGTATATTTCATTAAAATTTTTTATTTAATAATCTAGGAAGTTCTCAGTCATTATTAAGTCCTAGTGCAATTTTAGGTGCAAGTGAAAATTTCCATTCTAAGAGGTGGACCTATTAGTATATTGGCCTTGTAGGTGAAAACTCCCACACTCTGGATAAAACCTATGAAGGGATCGCTCTAAAACTGATCGGTTTCCTTCTAAGCATACTAAGCCTGGGCTCTCAGCATGGCCTTTAATGTTTCTGGCATTAGTGCATGTTCTCTTTCTGTAGTAAACCTGTGACCATGGAAGATGTTAATTTACACTCAGGATATAGGACCATCTCAGTTACCATAAGTTTTCTCCTCTTCATCAAATTCTACTTTGATCCATAGGCAGTTTAGTAGTCTGTTACCCACACTCACTGGAAGACAGCACATGGGGTCTTTTTAAAAGATTCTTCATAAAGAAAGGTTTTTAAGTATATAACAATCTTAACATGAACTAGATGCTAACTATGTAATGTCTTAAACCCCCAAACAGCAGGTTTTTCTTACTTAATGTGTACAGATGTGTTTTCTTGTCAGTGAAATAGGTCTTCAGATCTGCATCTGGCCTCTTAGCATGTTTTTCTTCATATACACCCGTCTTGGGATTTTTGTGGCGAAAGATGAAATGCAGTTTGTAGTCCTCTCCACATTTATCTGGACCAAACATAATAGTATAGGGAGTCTTGTCGTGGAACTGATCCTTCAGAGACAAAGGTGGAGTGCTTTAAGTAACTCTAGTCAAAGAATTCAAAGAACAAACTTTGAAAAATACATAGTTCCTCTCATAAAACTGCATGCAACTTATTCTATTAGCTTTAAAGAAAACCTTATGATCTTATAGAGCTTCTTCAGATACCAATGAAAAATAACTGGCAACCACCAGAAATACTAAAATGCTTTTTAAAAAAAAGTTAAAAGCATACAGACTTCTTTCAAGACCAAGAAATAAGCTTGAGAAAACTGAAAACTGCTAGCACACAGCTTTAATCCCTGCATTTGTGAGGTAGAGACAGGTGAGGCCTCCTGGTCTACAGAGCAAATTCCACGCAGCAAGGGATACCAACCTAATGACATCCTGTGTCAAAAATAAAATAAGATAAACAAAACAAAGATATAACAAACAAAACAAACAACGACAAAAACCTAAAAATTCCACCATTAAGAAACCAGCAATAAAATATAGCTAAAGCTACAACAGTCATTTTTTTTCAAGTTAAAAGCTCATGAGCGTCAAGCCTCCACGGTTCAACAGCAGGGCAGCATTTATTTTCATAGGTCTTATAAACTTTCCTCTTTATAAATGATAAGGATTAAACCCAGGGCCGTGTGAATGGTAGGCAGGTACTCTACCACTGAGCTACACCCACACTCTAAGATTCATGAAGTAAACTTTACATAAACAGACAGAGAACCTACCAAGTTGAGTTCTGAGGTCTTGGAAAGCAGCTTCACATAGGCACCACCGCATTCTATCCCACTCTGAAAATTAACCTCATACCTAATTTCAGACAGAAAAGAAAAAGTCCTATGGCATTTTGAACGATCATATTTCCTAATTAATTCCTCCCAGCTTGGTCATGTTTTATCAAATGTCATATGATTAGCCACATAAAGGGTACCATCACCTATTGCTTTTATGTGACCACACAAAAATCAAAAAACAAAATAAAAGTAATCTTTAATGCAAAATCCAGACATTTGTTTGCTTCTAAGAAGGTAAGCAATCAGATTATTTTGCAAGCAGTTAGTTAAAAACAAAACCACTCAACATATTCTAATTCACACATAATTCCTACTATGAACATAGGATTTTTTAGTATGTTCAAGTTTCAGACTGTCACCTCAGATTACCCTTTCTAGAAAATTACCAAGAAGGCTCTGAACTTACTGAACAATGAGAGGCTTGGTATCAAACAGGAAGGGCTTGTTCAGTTTAGCAGAGATGGCATGATGCTTGGCCCGAGACATCAGTACAAGTCCTTTATCACCTGGAAGCTTTGTTTCCTTCATCTCATCTACCTCCCACTTTCCTATAAAAGAATACAAAATGTCTCGTGACGGTTAGCCACACTACTTAAAAGTCTTTTGAATGGTAAAAAGAACTAAATTCCAGGTTGTATAAGTATCAAAATAATCAATGTTTGCCATTACATTTGAGCTGAGTTACTCCAGTGTACATGTATATCTGTCATACGGTAAGACATGGCTTGAGAACAACAGTGGCCTACTCGTTATACCTAAAGAGAAACTTTCATTTCTAACATGGTTATTAAGACTTCTAATTCTATCACACATAAAGCCCCATATACAAAGATGTTATAATTCTCAAGGAAAAAAAACTGAAATATCTTTTTAGAATACTTATTTTTCAGCTGGAGATGGCTCAGCAGTTAAGCACACTGACTGCTCTTCCAAAGGTCCTGAGTTTAAATCCCAGCAACCATATGGTGACTCACAGCCATCCGTAATGAGATCTAATGCCCTCTACTAGGGTGTCTGAAGACAGCTACAGTGTACTTACATATAATAAATAAATAAATCTTTAAAAAAAAAAAAAAAAGATACTTATTTTTCAACGAGGTATGGCAGAACAAGTCTTTAATCCCAGTACTCCGGAGGCAGAGGCAGGAAAATCTCTGAGTTTGAGGTTAGCCTATAGAGCAAGAGCTCTATAGAGTTCCAAGACAACCAGGGTTAGAGAGAAACAAAACCAAGCAACAGATTACCTATTTCTCAGCTGTGCATGTCAGCACAAGCCTTTAATTGCAGTAATTGTGAGATAAAGTCAAGCCTATGAGTTCCAGATCTGCCTGGTCTACACAGCAAGTTCTAGGCCAGCCAAGGATACAGTGAGACTCTGTCTCATAAAGTCTCATCAACATGGCTGCCTAAACAAGACCTCAACAAGGAAGACACCAACAGACAAGCTAATTCAAAAGAGAGAATCTCATGGTGTCCCAACTTCAGACAAAGTACAATAAGCAATTACAAATACAAATACAATAACAAATGCTGAGAGTAGACGAAAGTCTTCCCAAGGAAGAGCCCCAAAATTGTTCGCCAAGTGGTCAGTCCTGAAATCATACACATGCAAATAACGTTCTATAAGGAGCAGGTTGTATTTATATACTTAGGGGAAAATATAGTAAGAAGGAGAGAGCATGAATTTGAAAGAGAGCACTGGGGTACATGGGAAGGACTGGAGGGAGGAAAGGGAAGAAAAAACAATGTAATTGTATTTTAATTTTAAAAATAAAGATATTTTAAAAATAAATACATGTGTGTGTGTGTGTGTGTGTGTGTGTGTGTGTGTGTATGTGTGTGTACCCATGGAGACCAAAAGAAGTGTCTAAACTCTGGAGCTTGAGTTACAGGTGGTTGTGAACCACTGATATGGGTACTGGGAAATAAACTAGGTTCTGGAAGAGCAATACATCCTCCTGATTACTGAAGCTCTAAACATCTTTTGACCTAATCCTAAGAGATGTCAAGGATCTAATAGATACCTCCAGCATGAGCATACGGGCAACACAAATTAGTCAGTGAGCTTTAAGTTAGGAGAAGTGAACAAAGTTAGATCTAGGAGGAGTCAGGTTAGGAGTAGGGAGAAGATGATAGTGATCAATGTATTATATGCATGTATGAAATTCTCAAAAATAAACATGTAATTTTAAAAGAGAGATGCAATGGAGACAAGATGTCACTTTGATATCATACTGTATCTGGAACAAATGAACTCTCACCATCATATTTGGCAATTTCATCATCAGTGTCATCTTTTTTGGCTTTAGATAAAATCCACCTGTAATTAAGACAAACCCCAGAGTTAAAATAAGTGACAGTAAATGTTGCTTCAAGTACCATTACTCTCCTGTTCCATCTATCTAACCTACGTAACAAGACTCAAGAGAAAAAAATTTTCCAAAGAATAAAATCTAGGGTAGAAGAGAAGAACATGAATAAAAGCAGTAAGAGGCAAAGTTCTAAAATACATTTATGTATGACGACATGTACAGTTAGACATGCTATCCCAGAGGCCCTCTATTTAAGGCTGTAGCTAGCAGCAGAGCACTTGCCTCCCATGCACAACACTAGGTTCAGCCCCAATACTGCTTAAAAAGGGAGGGTCCAGTGCTTTCCCACTACTCTTATTCACAAGACATTCACCTCTCAAACCTGTACTCCCAGGAAAACTTACCCTGACAGAGACCCTCTGTCAAATGAGTCAGCAAAATAAACCTCCCCTGTTGGAACTGGAGGTTTGTAGGTGACCTGTGTTAAACATAAAATTAATTAAGCAGCAATATTTTAACCCAGCACAATGGCATAAGCCTGCAATCCCAGCCCTTCTGAAGGATATCAAATCCCAAGGCATCCAGAGCTACAGAAGACCCTTGGTGTATTGGGAGGGATGGGTCATTTAGTAACAGTCTAGAATTTACTCTCAGGGTTTGTTTCCAATTGTCACAAAGCTGTCATAGCTGTCCCTGAATTCAAACCACATGTACCAAAGGCGGCTCGAAAGCTTAGCAAATATCTTCTTAAAAGCTGCTTTGCCTTTAAAAACAATCTCTTTTTGGGGAATGGGGTGGGGGAGTGCCTAAGCAATAGGCAAGCAACTATATATCCCCAGCCTCTGGCCTCATTTTTTTTTTTTTCTTTTTTCTTTTTTTTAAACCAAAAGATAAAAGGATCTACTTTAAGCTGGGAATAGTTACATACACCTTTAATCCCCTCACTCAGAAGGTATAAGCAGGTAGATCTTTGAGTTCTAGGACAGCCGGTCTTCATAGTGAGTTCAAGGACAGCCAGGGCTACAAAGAGATACCCTGTCTCATAAAAGTAAAAAGAAAAAGATTTATCTACTTCAAACCTTTGGAGATGGAGAAGTGCTGGGATCTGATTTAGATTTTGAATCTTCTACCTCTTCAATAACATCATCAAGATCATCTTCAATATCAATCATGTCATCATCATGTCCATCATGAGCCTCAATAGCTGCAGTTCCCAGGACCAGTAGCAAACACAGTAACCACTTCCCTTCCATGATCTATCTGCAAAAAGAATGGAATGTGAAATGTGCTGTTTTCATTTTAAATTCCATAAAACCACTAACCTTAGCCTGTTCCTTGTTTAAAATCAGGGTTTCAAATCATGGAACAAAAATAAATAAATAAATAAATTTTTTTTTTTTTTTAAATTTTCAACCTATAAAAAAGGTAAAGTGAACTCTGGGAGATGAAAGGATTTTTCCTAAACTCAGTTAATTAAAAGCAACATTCAAAAGCATATCTTAACTATACCATAAACTGGGTATTCTGGTACATACCTGTACTAGTACTTGGGTGAATGAGACAGGAAAACCCTGAATTAATAAAGATAAAAGACCTGTCTGAACTGTGAAGTTCTATCAAAAATAAAACAAATTACACCAGTACCCCACTCAGGAAGCACAGGTAGGAGATCAGAAGTTCAGTGCTGTCTTTGGCTACAGAGTAAACAAGAAATCCTGTCTTTTTCTTTTCTCTCACATACAGTGTCAAACAATACATAGACCAAGGGTATTTAATTAATTAGTTCCATTACACTTATTTATTATGTGTGACCTCTTCCTGAGAGCTGTGAAAAGGCAATTTTAAGGAGTCTTTCCTTCTACTGCTTGAGTCCAGGGATCTGACTTAGGTTATTAGGCTTGGTAGCAAGCACCTTTACCCATAAGCCATCTCCTTAACTCCAACTGTTACATGATGTCCAAAGTTCTTTCACGTCTAATTTATAGAGACTACTGATTAAAACATTAAAATGAAGTAACAATGGACACTGCTGATGCTGTTCAGTTCTCAGGCATACACACATTTTTAAATTAGTATTCTAAGATTCCACAACAAAAACATTAAGCAGAGTACCAGCTACTTTAATCGCTCATATTCTAAGCACTTAAGTCTCCTGTGTATAAAACTAGCCCATCATGGGTGCTAGGTAGGCCCTCTTTCTAAGGATCACAGCTCTACTAGAATAAAAGCTGAGCTATATAAAACACACAAAGTGAGATGGGAGTAGGTGAGGCTTGAAAAAGCAGAGCCAAGAGACTGGGGAAAGAACAAGTAGATGACCTACAAGTATAAACATGTCCTCAGCAGGGCACAATTTTCTCTTTCTTACATGGTCACCCAGATAACCCTGATCTTTCTTTCTCCATTACCAACATTAAGGATACTTACTGACATTCTGTCCTCTCTGAAGTCACCCTACACCCTGATGAGATTCTTTACACCTCAGCACTGTCATAAAAGCTTTTATCTGCAACACCTGTACATCCTCTGGCTAGCAATCAGACCTTTTCTTCAGGCTGCTCTGCATAGTATTCTCCCCAAAACTTTCATTCACTTCAGTCAAGTCACTTCTACCTCCCTCATACACACTCATGTTCATTATTCATTTCCTCTTTCTACTCTAACACACTACTAAAAGAACTTCCTAAAATAGAGAAATCATAAGAAGTCCATATCCAGTCTTAGTTGTGTCTTACTCTTCCCCTAGTCCTATGTTAAAATATGTTGACTTTCTTTTCAATAAACAACAAATGCTGAGAGAGAGAGAGAGACAGACAGACAGACAGACAGAGACAGAGAGAAAGAGGAAAAAAAACCCAGCCTGGCATGGTAGCATAACCTTTAATACCAGCACCTGGGAAGCAGAAGCAAGCAGATCTGAGTTCTACGCCCACCTGGTATGTAAGTCTAGGCTGATAAAAGCTATACAGGGAGATCCTACCAAAAAAAAAAGAAAAAAAAAAACAAAACACCAAAATGTACCCAAGTGCCAAGTGTTTTCCTGTGAGTTTTTCTTGGTGACTCACACTGTCAGTGAAAGGTGAGTGTGTGCTATCACTCACCTTTCACTCTGGTTACACTATTACTTTTACCCACTTGCTTTCTTTTCTTGAACACTTCCAACATTCTCAAAGCAATGTAAACCCACAAGTTCTACCAAAACTCATCATGATATTGTTGTTGAAGCTTTTACTAAAAATATAATCCAGATACAATATACGATAGGAAATGTTCCCTTGTGCACCATGGGTGGAATTATAAAATGATGTAAGTGCTATGGATAGCAGCTACCTACCATACAGCTAACCCAACATCTTCATTCTGGTTGTACAACCAAATTAACTAAAAGCAGGTAGTCAGAGGCATCTGCACATGCACGTTCATCACTGTAACAATAGCTTAGTAAACAAGCCTGTTAGAGATACTACATACATTAAGGCAATGGTTCTCAACCTGTGGGTCACAACCACTTTGGAAAGGATCGAACAACCCCTTTTCCAGGGTCACATAGGAGATATTCTGCATATCAATTACTTACGGCTATGAAGTAGCAAGGAAAGTGATTCTATGGTTGGGGTCACCACATGTGGAACTGTGTTAAAGGATCGCAGCATTAGAAAGGTTGAGAACCACTGCTCTGAGGTGTCCTTAAATAAAAACTTTTTTTTACATGTTTTTTTTATGTGTATGAGTGTCTGGTGCCTTTGGAGGTCAGAGCCATTGGACCCTCAAGAAGTGGATGGAGTTAACAGACGGTTATGATCCTCCACTTGGGTGCTGGGAGACAAACCTGGGTCCTAGAATAGCAAGTGCTCTTAACCACTGAGCCATCTCTCCAGCCCACATAAAGCATCTTAAATATCCAAATATACAGGTAGAGAAACAGAATTGTAATAAAGGCTGGGGGAAGAAACAAAGAAGAGTTTAATATGAAGAATCTAAAAAAGTTTTAAAGATTTGGTATAAATATGCTTTGTGCTACTAATGTGTATATTTAAAAATACTTAAGAAAGCAAACTTGCCAAACATGATGATGCATGCCTTTAATTTTAGCACTTGAAGTAGAAGCAGAGGCAGGCAGATCAATGTGAGTTCAAGGCCAGCCTAGTCTACATAGAGTCCAGGATAGCCAGACCCTGTCTAAAAAAAATTACACTTGATACCAAGCATGACGTAAAAACCCCTAGATCCCACATGGTAAATTTATAAAGAACTGACTCTCTGAAATTGTCCACTGATCTCTACAGATAAGCTGAGACAATGGTACACATACACATGTGTACACACACACAAAATAAAATTTTTACTTAACTGTATGAGTGTTTTGCCTGAAGAGGTCAAATTCCATGGAAATATTGTTATGGATGACTGTAAGCCACCATATGAGTGCAGAGACCAATCCCAGGTCCCCTGCAAGAGCAACAAATGCTCTTAATTGCTAAGCCATTTCTCTAGCCCCACAAACTACTTTTTAAAACTGTATCTTTCAAAACAAAACAAAAAAAACAAAATCAAAACTTTCTCTTTTTTTAAGAAAAAGGAAAGAAAAGGAAACAGAAAGAAGGCTAAGCCTATTTTTCTCCCTTTACAATCAATACCATTATTTTGCAGGCAAGTCCAAAACAGAAAAATGAAAAGGGCTCAATTTACTATATTGATCAATGTAAACCAATTTGTTCTAATGCTGAACTACAAATTCCTTATAAACTCTATAATATAGACAGATAGATAGACTTATTTTTGAAGAGATACAGAGATGGTTCAGCAATTTAAAGTGCTTTCCTGCTCTTCCAGAGGACTCAAGTTCAGTTCCCAGCACCCAAGTCAAGACGCTTACACCCACCTACAACTCCAAGTCTGGCCTTTGCAGACATATGCACTTATGCACATAACCTCCTACAAACACATACACACATAATTAAAAGAAACTTGGTGTGTGCTTTAGAAAACAAAACAAACAAACACAACACTACTGTTCCATTAAGAACACAAGATATTGAGGGCAGAGAGATGGCTCAGCGGTTAAGAGCATTCATTGGCTGTTCCAGAGGTCCTGAGTTCAATTCCCAGCAACCAGGATCCGTAATGAAATCTGTTTCCCTCTTCTGGTGTGCATTAAAACAGAGCACTCATATACATAAATAAATCTTTTTAAAAAAGAAAAGGACGTTAAGGTAATAAAGGACAATCACAAATTAGGAGAAAATACAAAACACACATCTAATGGGCTTGATTTAGACATACAAAGAAATAAACTTCAACATAAGAGAACCCAACAAGAAACTAAGCAAAACCTGGGATGACAGTTCAGCAGTCAAGTCCATGGCCCAGCAGTATAAGAGTCTCAGAGCTTAGTCAAAGATCTGTACCCAAAATTCTAAAGGCTACCAAAATACTTCAGTAGGTGAATGGAAAATAAGCTAGTTCATCCATACAATAAAATCTTGTTCAATCTTTGAAAGACATGCTCAAGCACAAAATACATGAATCTAAAAGTATATTGCTAACTAAACAAAAGAGGTCAGACTGCAGAATTCCAATTACTAATATTCTGAAAGGGGAAGAACTAGAGACTTTACCATACAATCATGTGAAGGAAAGGGAATTTTAAAAGGGCATTGAAACTGTTATTAATACATTTGGTTATGAATATACACGATACTGCATTTGTCAGAACCCATAAAATTCCAACACAAAGAAATCTACTTTTGCTAGGCAGTGGTGGCGCATGCCTTTAATCCCAGCACTTGGGAGGCAGAGGCAGGCAGATTTCTGATTTCAAGGCCAGCCTGGTCTACAGAGTGAGTTCTAGGACAGCCAGGGCTACACAGAGAAACCCTGTCTCCGAAAAACCAAAAAGAAAAAAAGAAAGAAAGAAAGAAAGAAATCTACTTTTAAAATTGTAAAACAAAACAAAAAACCATTTAGGAACTTACGTGATCAAAGACAACACTACAATGAAACAAAACAATCTACAGCTTTATTACAGACCATAAAACAATCTCACTCAGGGTGAAAGGAGTGTGCTCAGTAAAACTGAACCTTTCTAAGTTACGACACTAGCCCAAAGAGCTGTTTCCCATGGCAGATGGGTCAATGACTCGGATATTGCCAGGCTTATCAACAGTAAATGGATTAAATATAAATAAATGGTGGATGGGAGCCACTTTTTCTCTGTTGGAGTAAAAATTTATAGATAAGCAAAAAGAGACTGAAAGAATCCACATGGTAATGCAAACAGAATTAGAGACATCAGTATGACTGTTTAGCTTAATACAAGGTCACTTAAAAAATGTTTTCATGAATTTGCATATATACACCAATTGGAATGCTTACATACTTCCTTGCTGTCAACTCAAAGGCTCACAGAAATGAAGGATACATTATTGTAACCATCAACAGACCAAATACAAGATCTTAGCTTATAATATTCTCCAGTAACAGGAAAGAATACTTCAAAATCCAATTCTATGAGAATAGGATAATATGCAAGACAGACATGGCTTGCCAGCTAATGGAATATGGTTTAGGAATCTAGTCGCTTATTCTAAGGAAAAACTGAGAACTATGAGATCAAAACCATCTTGCCAAAAATCAGTAAACTGTAGAATCAGGTTCAGGAACCAAGACTCCCCATATCCTTCATGTTAACTGTACATTACTTCTGTTCTAAAAACACAGAATTTTTACACTGACAAGCAAACACACATTTTCTGGAAACAAGGTCTGGTATGTCCAGGGTGGCCTCAAACTTGCAGTTCTCTTCTGTCTCCCAAACACTGGGACTACAGATGTGCACCACCATTCCTGGTCAACTTTTCATACACTTTTCTCTGTTTTCCCCCCAAAACAGGGTTTCTCTGTGTATCTCTAGCTGCCCTAAAACTTGCTCTGTAAACAGGGCTACCTCTGCCTCCCAAGTGCTGGGATCAAAGGCATGCACCACCACCAGGCTCTTTTCATACACTTAAATGTATACACTATTCCACTTTTTTTGGTTCACACCAAATCTTTTGTTTTGTTTTCTGGTTTTCAAGACAAGAGTATCACTCTTCACCTACCACTCAGACAAATTATCTTTATATCTACAGTCTCCTAAGCAGACAGCACAACTTATGTTGTTTCCCATAGTTTTTAAAAATTGTCAGAAAGTAATCTAAAACAAGTAGCTTAAGAACAAAGCAAAGTGGCAACATATATCCCAGAATTCAGGAAGCAGACTGTGAGTTGGAGGCCACCTTGACATACAAAGTTCCAAGACAGAAAGGGTTATTTAGAGACCCTGTCTCCAAAAAAAGAAAGAAACGAAGGAAGGGAGGGAGGGAGGGAGGGAGAAAAGGGAGAGAGGGAGGGAGGGAGGGAAGGAAAGAGAGACAAGCAAGCAAGAAAGTTTTGTTTGTGACATTTATTTATTGTGAATGGGAGTCAGAAGAGAACAACTTTCAACTTTCTAGTGTCTATTCTCTTTCCCTCTTCCCACCATGTGGGACTTAGGGAATGAACACAGGATTATTAGGCTTGGCAGTAACCATTTTTACACAGTGAACTGCCTCCCCACCTAAGCAATACAGTTTAAAAAAAAAAAAAAAAATCAAGCAGCAGGGAACCTTGATTTACAAGGCTCAGGGGGGAAGTCAATACAGAAATTATCTTACTTCTATATAGAAACACATTTCCTATGATTCTTTTCTATTTCTAAGGCAAGAATTCTGGCATTCCTATATACCATTTCTTCTGCTTCTGACATAATTTTATTTTCTACTTACAAGCTATATCACTTTCTGGATTTCTTGAAGTTCTTCATTTACTGTTTTTTCCCCTATTTGGCTTGAACTGTGTGGCCTGTACATGCTAGCCACATAACCTATCAATGAGCTAAATTCTCAGCCCTGTCTACTAGTCTTTAGAATCACTCTAACATGTCTTACACAGGATTAAGTTTGTTGCCACAGATCCCCTTTGAGCTAGAATGCAAATGCAAGGCTGCATGGATATCAGTTACAAACACAAACACAACTGTGTCAGTATATATCCACTTTTTCACATTTTCTTTTCCTTTTTACCAATAGAAAAGGTTGTGGTGAATAGCAAAACTAGACCATTGTGTGTGTTAAGCAGCTCAAATCTTTGTCTTGTGAAATTACAAATTACTGTAACAATTAGAAATCAAAGCCACATAATATGAAAATCTTAAGATCTGAGCCTACTACAAGGATGATTTCTTCCAAAAATGGCTTAAGAAGATCACAAATCTGAATTTCACATGGCCTTGCCTTTAATGCAACAATAAAGCCAATAGTGGAGAGGGGGCAAGTAGTATCCATACTACATGACACAAGTACTGATTTATGATCCAGTTCTTTAAAAAAAAAGCTGGCCAATCCCAAGACTGTTTCCTAGCAGTTGTATAATTGGACACTACACAAATTCTGTGTTATAAAGGGGCCAAAAGAGAAATATATCTGGTGCCTAGCAGTAAGCTTGATACACTAAAATGGTTTGCAATGGTACACACCTGTGATCAGAGCACTCACGAGACTAAGCAGGAAGATCAGGAGTAACAGAATGAACAAGGCCAACCTAGGCCACATAAGGCCCTCTCTCGAAGAAATAAAACAAGGCCTGTCAAGACAGCTTGGCAAGTAAAAACGCTTTGCCATCAAGCCCAAGTTTGTTTTTTTTTTTTTTTTGTTTTTGTTTGCTTGTTTCCCGAGACAGGGTTTCTCTGTGTAGCCCTGGCTGTCCTGGAACTCACTCTGTAGACCAGGCTGGCCTTGAATTCAGAAATCCGCCTGCCTCTGCCTCTCAAGTGCTGGGATTAAAGGCGTGCGCCATCACTGCCCGGCCAAGCCCAAGTTTGATCCCCAGAACTTATGTGATTGAGAGAACTGGTTCCTCATTCTCACCATACATGCATCATCCCCTCCTTGGTTGTTTAAAAATAAATAAATAAAAAAGCCAAGGCCAAAAGGGGAAAAATTCTAAAAATAAATTATAAATTATTCTTAAAACTAAACTACACACATTAAAAACGGGTGTGGTCTGAATATACTCCGAAGAGAAGACCAATGTAAAAGGCCTGGTTTGGGTCTTACAGTTACCTAACTAGGGGAAACTTAGCAGTCACTGGTTATAACTGACTACCCTGTATTACTTTTGCCACTTTTTAAGTGCTAGAGCCTAGCATTCAGTATTTTATTGCTGAACTTCACCTCTAACCCTTGTTATCGAGACAGAATCTTCATTTTGTAATCCAAGGTAGCCTCAGACTTTTAAAGATACCCCACCTCCATCTCCAGGGTCTAGATTAAAGTTATGTACTATATCATGAAAATAGATTTTGCCAGTTCTGTTATGTGTATAATTACTTCAAAACTTTAGGTTTTTCTTGTTTTGTTTTTAAGGTATTACTGAATCATGAGCTCAATGCCAGCAAGTTACAAGCCATCCAGGGATTCATAGTAAAAATGGCTAAAAGAAAAAGATAGGCTAGCAAGAGAGCTCTAACTGGGGTAAAGACACTCACTGCCAAGACTGACAATCTGAGTTCATTCCCTGGAACCCACATAATAGAAAGAACTCCTGCCTCCAACCACACCATGCACACCTATACACACAATAGTAAAACCTTAATTTTAACTTTTTATGAACGTCTGCATGCATGTTTCTGTACAATGTGTATACCCAGAACCTGTGAAAGTAAGGAGATGTCAGATTCCCTGGAAGTGCTGCTACAATCCACTGTATGGGTACTGGACACAGAATACAGACCCTCTCTAGCCCCAATACATTAAATTTAAGAAGTAACTTAAGCTTAATGAAGTTTAGTCTTTCTCAATTTAGAAGTGTTTAAAGGACTGGGAAAGATACAGGTGTATTCCTGGGAATTACTAACCACTTAATAGCAAACCTCAGGCCAATGACAGACCTTATCTTAAACAAGGTGGACTGCTACTTGAAGTCATCTTCTGGCCTCAATGCATACACATGGGCAGCCACCCATATGAATGTGCACACACCCATATACATACCCACAGCAAGTTTAGGGTATGTATCAATGGCATAACCTTTGTCTAGCACATGAAAGCCCTAGATTTGCTCTCCAATAATCAAATGATCATCCACCTACAATCAAACATAAAGCACAGACAAATACAAAGCCAACAAAATACATTATTTGCATTATTGGCATGCTTCCCAACTTACCAAAGACAAAGGGGCCTAATTTTCAGGGCCAAAGGGATCTTCAAGACCACTTACCTAATGCACTCATATTTCAGTGCAATCCACCCAACTTTTAGAAGGGCGAATTACCTTAAATCCTAGTAGTGAAAAGTTGAGATTTTATTATTTCACAGTGCTGTGATCAAAACCAGAGCCTCCTGAAGGTGGACAGAAGCCCTGCCTCTGAGCTGCATGCCCAGTGTTCAGCTGTAGGTTTTCTATTTTGAAACCTCAATTCCTTATTACCAAGACAGCTCAGTGGTGGAGAACAGTAACCTGGGAGAACTCTAGTTTCTCCAGCTTCTGGGTGACCTTAGTCAGCTATCTACATCCAGTTCTCCCTCCTCCAGTCTATAGACCTGTATAATAGAACTACTGCCCAATATATGTATTTTTTAAAGATACATTATTTTTTAAAATTTCACATGTATGAGTGTTTGTTTGCCTGCATGTGTGCCTAGGTACCATGTATGTGCATAGTGCCAAGAGGCTAGAAGAGGCATCAAATTCTCTGGCTCTAGAGTTA
Organism: Rhynchomys soricoides; assembly: GCA_019843965.1. Lineage (NCBI taxonomy): Eukaryota > Metazoa > Chordata > Mammalia > Rodentia > Muridae > Rhynchomys > Rhynchomys soricoides. The sequence goes on along the minus strand of JADRCH010000166.1, from coordinate 766,478 downwards.
CATACAGATGGTTGTGAGTCACCATGTGGGTGCTAGGAACTAAGACAGTCCCTCTGAAGAGCACCCAGGACTGTTAACCACTTAGTCATCTCCCCAGCCACAAAAGACTTCACTTCTTAGAAGAATTTAAAAACAAATTCAAGCAAGATTTGGTTTTGCAGACCTGTAACCCAATAGTCAAAGAGGCAGAAGCAGAACGATCACAAGTTTGAGGCCAGTTCTACACTATAAATTCCACGTCAGCCAGGGCTACATAGTTTAATCCTGTTCAAAACTCAAAACAAAAAGAAACTTCAACTCTAATTTCTTTCATTTATGAAAATTACAGGAATAGTAAAATGACCTAATATTCTTGGTTATTCTAAAATAAATACTAAGTAAATTTTGAGATAGCGTGGAAATTTTAAACTGTGATTTCTATGTAAGCTATGCATTCACTCCATTCATTTCAGCATACTATTGGTGTGAATTTATGGTCAGACTTTGTACAAAGGACCCAGACCGGATGTCTTCCTCCATCTCCCTTCACCTTATTTATTGACACATGGTCTCTGAGAGAACCTGAAACCTACATTGGCTACCTGGCCAGTGAGCTCCAGCATCCCAGTAGTCTCCAGCCCCGAGCACTGAATGCTGACAATCTGAACTCAGGGTAGGCACGTCACCATCTAAGCCATCTCCTCAGCCCTCATTTGACATAGTCTCTTAAAATTTTTTTGGTCTTGGGCTGGAGAGATGGCTCAGCAGTTAAGAGTGCTGAATGTTCTTCCAGAGGTCATGAGTTCAAATCCCAGCAACCACATGGTGGCTCACAACCATCTGTAATGAGATCTGATGCCCTCTTCTGATGTGTCTGAAGACAGCTACAGTATATTTATATATAATAAATACATAAATCTTTTAAAAAATTTTTTTTTAGTCTTAAAAAAACAAATTTAGGTTTGGCAGGGAATACTTTAGGTGGCCTAAAAGACCCCACAGAAACTCTAGGGGTTTCTATTACTTTCTATATTCTGCTATTACTTTCTATATTCTATCTCTCAAGAGCACAGACAAAAATGTTTATAAACACATATTCAAATCACAATTCCTGGCTAGCTACTTAATAATGTGAGTCAACTGCTAATCTCTAGGCCTGAGTTTTTTTTCTCTAAACCAATACTAACTTCTACTCTAGAATTGCTGGTTAGGTTAAACATATGTAAACTGCTTATGAGGATACTTGCTTTACAGCATGTGCTGAATGTTGTAGTGATTGTTAACAGTTACTAGATATTGCTAATATTTCTATTTGTTGATTTTTAATGAATTTTAAGACAAATACTCCAAACTTTATTTCGGGGAAAACATAAGCACTTAGTTGTACTTATTATTTTGTATGCGTACACATGTGGAAGTCAGAGGGTGACTTCCGGAGTCAGTGCTTTCCTTCCACCAAGTGCAACCCAGCGATGGGACTCTAGCCACCAGGCTTGGCACCAAGTGCCCTGACCCTCTTATCATCTTTCCACTATGTGTGTGTGTGCCTTCAGATTTTACTGCTACTTACACCTTGTCAAAAATTTAAAACATGGGCTAGAGAGATGGCTCAGAAATTAAAAGTGCTTAATGCTCTTACAGAGGACCTGATACCCACATTAAGTGGCGTACAATCACCTAGAACTCCAGCTCTGGGGGACTCTGCATTCATGTGTACATACACATATTAACATGATTAAAAGCCAGAGAAAAGGCATAGAGGGTAAAGCCTAACAGGTTGAGCCCAACCCCTAATATCCATACTTACATAGAGAAACCAATCACACTGACTTCCAAACACATCCAAAGGCCAAGGCACATGCATGCACAAACAAAAAATATCTTGTGATAATTACAACAATCAATGGGGAAAAATACAAATGTAAATAAATGCTCACCTATTAAAAAATAATAATAATAAAATATGCATGATTACACACTCCTGTAGTCAGTTACTTGGGAGGCTGAATTTGGATGATTAAGTGAACCCAGAAATTCAACATCACCTCGGCAGTCAGGAGCTACAGCTAAGGAGTAGTGTTTTCTGAATTCTAAGGTCAAGGCCCTAGATTCCATCCTCAGTATTTGGGGGATGAGGTGGGGGGGACAAAGACAGGACAACATCCTGGGAAACAGTGTGATCTGTGACCTGCTCTATAAATGAAATCTATAATACCTTACTCACATGCCAGATTTGGGGGTTTTCCTTCACGTGCTGGGAATGAATCCATGGGTCCCAAGTTTGTTAGGCAAGAGTTATTTCCCACTTTCTTGGATTTTTTTTTCATTGACAGAAACATAAAAGTAATTTGCTGTTGTTTTTTGAGACAGGATTTCCCTGTATAGCCTGGGCTGTCCTAGAACTCACTCTGTAAACCAGGCTGGTCTTGAACTCAGAAATAAATCTACCTCTGCCTCCCTCATGCTGGGATCAAAGGTGAGCGACCACCATACTACCTAGCTAATAATAAGTGATTTTTTTTTGTAGTAATTTTTTCCTATTAATTCACTTTAAGATGTGAATACCCAGGATGGAGAGATGGCTCAGTGATTAAGAATTCAGTACCCAGTTGGTCAGCTTACAACTGTCTATAATTCCAACTTCAGAGAATGCCCTTTTCTGGCCTCCATGGGCACCCATGAATATAATGCATATACTCACACCAACATACACTTAAAAAATGTTTTGTTTTTTTTTTTAAAAAATTATATATATACACACACATACATATATATATGTGTATATATATATATATATATGTATGTATATAGTATATGTTATGCTGTCCTCCTCAGGCACACCAGAAGAGGGCACTGGATCTCATTAGAGATGACTGTGAGCCACCCTGTGAGCCATCTCTCAAGCCCTAAATAAATAAATCTTTAAAGAGATTTTTTTTAAAGACACGAGTACTACAATATAAAAATTTTCTAGATTCCTTAAAAATAAGAAAAAGGGCTAAAGACATGGCTCAGTGGTTATGAGCACTGGCTGCTCTTCCAGAGGACCCAGGTTTGATCCCCAGCACCAACATGATGGCTCACACACACACGGTTCACAGACATACATGCAGGCAAAACACACATACACAGAAAACTAAGCCTAAAAATTCTTCACTAGCACTTGCAGCAATAGCAAAGCAATTAATAAGCACTTTCCTAATGAGTTTTACAGTAAGCTATACAGACTACAACTATCTTTGGCACTTTAATTACTTCTTAGGACTTATGAGCTGCCAATACTATTTGCCCATTTCCTTACACTTTCCAAAGCAGTTTCTTAGTATCTGCCCTCTCAAACGTAAAGCAAGTAGCAGACTCATTCCCATTTTAAAAGGATAGGAAGCAAAGTAACCATACTGGATGCTGTCTTCTGCAGTTATGCTTACCAACTGCCACTCTACTCCCTTAAAGTACTTTTGCAGGGCAAGTGACCTCTGCAGGACACGATGAAAGGTGTGTTGTCAAGATGCACGTGCCTTGTGGCCCTTGAAAGATTAAGGGGCTAATTTCACTGTTGAGTTAAGATAGCAAGGTGGAGGAGACACCCATTTTCAGACAGCTCAGTAAACTATTGTGGATGGGTCACTACTATATACAATCCTTCAGGTACTAGCTCACCTGTGTACCCAGCCTGGCCTGTAAGCTTAATTACAGCGTAAGTACAACATGAGAATCGATTCCGTTAATGCTCTTTCAAACGTTACTGGAAAATATACAAAGATTCTCCCTTTAAAGGGGGTGTGTGAAAATCATTTTAAAAACAGGCAGAATCTTCCATTTCCTCAGGGTAAAGAAACTGTAGCTCACCTTTGTCAAGCTTTTAATATTCACTTTGGTTTAATTTCAGACAACCAGCAATCACTAGTGTCATGACCAGCAGTTAATACACAAGGTGTCATGAATGTGTCCCTAGGTCCTGGCACACAGGACTTATCACAAAAATTAGTATAACCGTGTAATAACCAAGGCATTCAGACTACAAGAAGCCAGTGCAATTACTACCCACTGAACCTTTACTATACATCCAATTTCTCATTCCCATTACCTCTTAATTTAATAGAAGGCCATCAGCCATTCTGTCTACTTCTGGGGACTGAGTCCTAAAGTAGAAAAATCTCCCAAATTCCCACTCCCCCGATAAATTGCAGTTAGGTGCTTGAACCAGGACTTTTAACCTTACTAAGAAACCCAAACTGTCTAGTCCTATGTTACAATCCCAACTGGATGATTAGAACTACCTGTATGACCTTGGGCCAGTCATTTCAAACTTCTAGGCCTCAGTTTCCTCCACTCACTAACTGAACTTTCGCTTGTATTTCCTGCTTTTAAGGTCCAGTGACCATCCCCACTGGATTACTACCTATACACCACCGAATAGGCAGGTTCTTTAATAGTTAAGCCTTAAGTTTCTCAAGCAGTAGACGTTCTAGTACATTCTACTCCCTCACCAGGGTGCTATGGTCCAATCTTCGCTTTGGGCATGCTATTTTCTAATATTGAAACTGTAACACATATCTCTCTAGATTTATTTCACCTTTCCCCACTATTTGGGCTACCTACTCGGCCTAATTCTAATACCACACCTGTACCGGATTACTCAGTCCACTTCTGGGTGGGCCAGGACAGGGCCTAAGAAAGCTCTAGAAGCAAAGCCATAGGAAGTTGTTAGCTTTCTCAGAGGTCAAGGGAAACCCCAGGACACCTGCCACGCCTCCCGACCCCGGCGGCGCTGCCCAGGCCAGTCTCTCTAACCCGGCCGCTCTCCTCACTGCTCTGAGCGTCCGCCTGGGCCTGCGCCACTCGAAAGCCCGCCCGACCCCTCAGCCGTCGAGACTCCAGCCACGCCCGACCCCCTCGGCCGCGGCGCCGCTCTCCCAGGCCCCCAAGGCTCTTCCAAGGCCTGAGGTCCCCGCACACGCTTCCCGTCTCACCTCGAGCCTCCCGGGGACCACTGGCGGCTCCCTCACCTTCTCCCACCCGCACACCCGGCCCCGTGCTGCAGTGGAGACAGCGGCAGAGGCGGCCCGACCGTCACGTGCCGCAGAACTAAGAGGCCTCGGCTACGGCCGCCGCGCGAGCGAGCCCCACCGCACGAAGCCCAACCCCGCGTCCGCCCCTCGTTCCTGAGTGGCTACAACAAACGTCAGCTCCCGCCCCTTTACGCAAGATCTGAGAATCTATTGGTAAAAACGGCCATCGCTCGAAGCTCCTTCCCATACGCCCCCTAGGGCTATTCTTCGTGGAGCGTGGTGATTGGTCAAGAGCTAGGCAGGAAGTGGTTGCTGATTGGGTATGAGGAAAGAAGGCGGGCTGTCACCAAACGGGCGGGTGCGCGCTCCCGAGGGCCGACGGATTTGGCACGCGTTCCCGCGTGGGTCGCCCTCGTCCCTCAGGGCCGGTGTGTTAGTGGACATCCAGAAGACGCCTTTCCCACCCATTTAGTTAGGAACCCTGTTCCAACCACGCCTGGGACCTATGGCCTTCATCAGAAATAGTGAGAGGTCAGGCCGGTGTGCTTGTGCAGCGAGATCCCTCTGGGCTGCAGACACTGCCTTTTCCTGCGGAGTCATTGCCCTAAGCCCGGGAGCCTGAGACCTCTTTACCTAACAAAACACTATCTAGATTCACAATCCTGCAACACGAATTCATCATCCCATGTTCCCATGTTGTTTCCTGATTTTAGTCATTAAAATCAGACATAATCTAGCGACAGGATTGAGTCAAAAAAGGGGTGATGCCGTGTGCAGATTTAAAATAGCCATCTCGTAACCCACTCGTTTTTTCAATATGCTGAAAATGCTGTAAGATTGAAGTGGCTAAGGATTTGGTTAGGTCTTTGAGATTCCTGATCACCTCTGGTTTTGTTTGGTGACCCAAAGCTTTGAATACTGGGGAAAGAAAGAGCGGGTTTTTTTATCATCTATGTAACTACAAATGAAACCAGCTTTGTTCCTGCCACCCCAAGAGAAAGGCAGTAAGGATTTGATGTTTGGGTCAATTTAGTACCCGCCAATTCTCCTTAATTTTAAAGAAGAGAATTTGCTTTCCTTATTTGCCTTATAAAGAGCATGTTCAAAGTAAAAATTTGAAGCCAGGTTGGCACATGCTTTAGTCCCAGTTCTTAGGTACTCAGGAGGCTAAAGCAGAAGGGTCTGGAGAGAGAGAGCTCAGTGATCTAGAGCACTTGCTCTTGCAGAGGACTCAGGTTCGGTTCCCATCACTCACAATTGCCTGTAACTCCAGTTCCAACAGATTTTATGCTGCCTCTGGAATCCAACGACACCTGCCACCACATACAGATACTACATAAGTACACATAAATTTTTTCTAAAAAATTTTTTTTTAATTTATTTAGGCTGGGTTCTGGCTTTTGTTACCCAAGATGGCCTTGAATATAAAAGAGCCAAAAAATCAACTTCTGCAAAGAGGTGTTAAAATATGTCAGTTCTGAAGGAGTAGAGGAGTTGAGGCAGAACTTTTCTGTCTAAAACTGACAAATTGGTGAGACTTGGACTGGACCTCAGAGATATACAAAATTTCTGTAGGTGAAGTTGGAAGGAAGTTCTTGAGATGAGAAAACTGTACAGAAAAGCAAGAAAGTGTTTCTCAGGTATTTGGGGGATCCATATACACAAAATGTTTTGGGGGTCATGGGGATGGCTCTGCAGGTAAGAACACGTGCCACCAAGCCTGATGACCTGACTTTGATTCCCAGAACTCAACATGGTGGAATAAGAGAACTGAGTTGTACTCTGAGCTCTACACAAATTCACAAACACACAATAATAAATGTGAAAATTTAATAAAAATGAGGACATGATGGCCCCAAGCTATACAGTCCACAAAGAGACTGGGAACCTCAGTCTTCTGATCCTTTCATGGTGTGTCATTATAGAATATTATTACAGTTTCTTTTATGATTCGGTTTATCCAAACAGCTAAGCCTTAACAAAATTGGCAAATACAAAGAGGCTAGACATATACCTTCAGGTCAGTTAGTGTTAACCTGAGTAGACCTTAGGAATTGATTTTTATCTTCTTCATCCAATACACGTTGTTACTTATCTAAAAGTTTCTAGAAGCTTGGTATTGAACAGTCAGCAAAGATATAAGTGGTTAGACATACATCCCTAAGTCTTAACTCTTCTTCCCCTGACCCTCCCACTGAAACCACTTCCAATTTCTTCATCCCCAATCTCTCTCACCTGATTCCATCCTACTACAAACAACAGCACTCATGTTTCCACCCAGTTTTTTCTCACTGGCTACACTAGCGTTGGTCATTCCTCTCTACACACACTAATCTGACACTGTCAAATTAAGTGGTAGAAAATAAAACTTGTTTTGTCACAAATATATTAAACACTTCGCACTGATCATGTAGATTTCTTGTAGTTGTCTATTCATATAACTTGTCTAATTTTCTATTCTAGGCTTGTAATATTGACTTGTAATAGATCTGCAGCCTAATGGTCTTCTGGGTGAGCTAGTTCGGATGGTTTGTAAAAAATCTTCATGCGTCGAGATGCTCTTATTAACCCACCCACCTCTAGCTTCATTAGAAGTTTTAAATTAGGAGCTATCTCTTTTCTCTTAACTTCATTTGTTCCTTCTTTTCTCATTAACGGTTGGTGTGGGTTTGAGGTCCGTACAAGTGTGTACTTGCATATGTCTGTGTATATGGAAGCAAGATTAGTATGTCCTTATCATTCTCCACCCAAATCCATTGAGACACTGTAGACAGGGTCTCCTCATTGAACCTGGAACTAGGCTGGCAGCCAGCATGCCCCATTGCTCTTCCTGTCTCTGCCTGCGATGGCCCTGGAGTCACAGGCATGTGCACCATGCCCTTGTTTTGTTAGAATCTTTTTTTTTACTTATCCTTCAGTAATTTCATACATGTATATTTGTTCTGTCTGTTGGTCGGTCGGTCTATCTTTCTTCTGTTTTGCTTTTTGAGACAGGATTTCTCTGTATAGCTCTGGTTGTCCTAGAACTCGCTCTGTTGACCAGGCTGGCCTCAAACTCAGAGATCCACCTCTCTCTGCCTCCCAAGTGCTAGAACTAAAGTCATGCACCACCACCACTCTGTTGATCTTCTTTTAAACAAATAATGTTCTTGGGGCTGGAAAAATAGCTCAGTGGGTAAGAACACTGGCTGGTTTGTTGTTTGTTGTTGTTTGGTTGGTTGGTTGGTTTTTGGTTTGGGGGTTTTTTGAAGGGATCTTGCTTCAATCCCCAACACTCATACGGCAGCTCACAGCTGTTTGTAACTATAGTACCATATTCTGACCGTGTGAGCACCAGGCACATACATGGTACACAGACATACATGTACACAAAACCATATACACAAAATAAAAATAAAATTTAAAATAAATCTTTAAAACTATTCATATGCATATACATATGTCATGAATGTATGAGAAGGCAACTCCCAAGAGTCAAGTCTCTTCCCACCTTGTATTTCCAGAGGGTTAAATCAAGACTGTCGTCAGGCCTAGTTGCCATCTTAGTTGGGTTACTACTGCTTTGATAAAACACCATGGCCAACTTAGGGAGGAAAGAGTTTATTTTTCTACCTATACTTCCATATCATTGTTTATCTCAAAGGAAGTCAGACAGGAACCTGGAGGCAAAAGCTGATGCAGAATCCATGGAGGGGTACTGCTTACTAGCTTGTCCTAAACCTGTTTTTTTTTTTTTTTTTTTTTTTGAGACAGGGTTTCTCTGTGTAGCCCTGGCTGTGCTGGAACTCACTCTGTAGACCAGGCTGGCCTCGAATTCAGAAATCCATCTGCCTTTGCCTCCCAAGTGCTAAGATGATAGGCGTGTGCCACCACTGCCCGGCTCTTTTTTTTTTTTTTTAAAAAAGATGTATTTATTTTATGAGTACACTGTGGCTGTCTTCAGACACACCAGAAGAGGGCATCAGATCCCATTACAGATGGTTGTGAGCCACCATGTGGTTGCTGGGAATTGAACTCAGGACCTCTGGAACAGCAGTCAGTGCTCTTAACCACTGACCCACCTCTCCAGCCCCCATAAAATTATTTTCATTGCTAATTCATACCTGCAATTTTGCTACTGTTATGAGCTGTAATATAAATATCTGCCCTTTCCAATGGTCTTAGATGACAAGGTTTTTCAACTCCCAAAGGGATCGCAGCCCACAGGTTGAAAACTGCAGTCTTGCCTGAAGTCTGATCTTATGGAGGCATTTTCTTAATTGAGGTTCCCTCCTCTGAAATGACTTTAGCTTGTATTAAGTTGACATAAAACTCGTCAGCACAGTGGCAAATACCTTTACAAGCTGAGCCATCTAAATTGGCTCTCTTGTTTTTATTTTTTGATAGAGTTCAGTATAAAGGCTAAGCTGGCCTTAAATTTGAAATCTTTCTGCCTCAGCCTTCTTAGGATACATAGAAACACACACACACACACACACACACACACACACACACATGTATAGCTATGTCAAAGACACATGAAGAAGAAAAATATCAACTCACCTTATGCCGTTCCAACCTGGCACCTGCAATGGAGGCTGTCTTTCCCTCTGAGGCCATCTGACTTCTGCTTGCCCCTCCCTTCCCTCACTAAACCCTTCTGCTTCCGGTTGTTTGTTGAGGAAGGATCATCCAGTACACTGCTGGCTAACCAGAAACATGCTGTGTAGCTGTGACTGGCCTTGAACTTGCCTCCTAATTCTGGGATTTCAGAACTGATCTTAAGCACAGTTACTCCTACAGCCCCTTCTCCTCCTCTCCCCTACACACACCCCCACATGTGTGCCTACTAAATAAGCACTCTGCTACTTAGCTACAACCTTGCCACAAACACATACACACACACAAGTAATTATTTTTTAAACTTTACCTTATGGTAGGGTACATTTGCAACTGCCACTACATGGGTGTGAAGGCCAACAAACAACTTGCAAGAGAATCAGCTCTTTTGTTTTGGTTATTTGTTTGATTGGTTGGTTGGTTTGGTTTGGTTTGGTTTTGGTTTTGGTTTTGGTTTTTTGAGACATGGATTCTCTGTGTAGTCCTTACTGACTGGAACTCTCTCTGTAGACCAGGCTATCTCACAGAGATCTATTCTCTCCTTCAATGTGGGATATAAGGATCAAACTCAGGTCATCAGATTTGACATCTAGCACCTTTTTCTGCCCTGAGTCACCTCTTTGGCCCTTATATATGTATCTGTTTACTTATTTAGAGACAGGGTCTCAGGTATACCAGGCTAGCCTTGGATTCAGTCTGTAGCTGATGATGACCTTGAACTTCTAGACTTCCTCCCTTCACCTCCTAAGTGATGGCATGAGATACTACATAGTTTATATGGTGCTGGGGTTGGAACCCTAGGCCTTCTGCATGTTAAGTAAGCATAGTGTCAACTGAGGACTTTTTGATCCATAATTTTAAGAATTATTTCATATATGTGGACTGAGGGGTGCACATGCAGGTGTGTGGAGGTCAGAAGACAACTTTAAGGAAGTCTGTTCTCTCCTTCCACCATTTATGTGGGTCCCAGTGATTTGAACTCAGTTCACTTAGCTTGTGCAAGCATCTTCACCCATTGACCCACCTGCCAACTCCTTGATCTGTAGTTTAGTTTGTTCTACATTTCCATGAATTTGAAAATGTACAGCACATACCATGTGACCACTATTATTATCACGACAGAGAACATTCCCACTTCCCAAATGCTCCTGATGTGGTTTTTGACTACCAATGTGACATCTTTTTTACAGACATCACTTCTGTCAGTTCACTTGTGTCCTGACACTACCCAATTACAAACCAGACTCTAGATGCTTAGTCTCACAAGACTGCACCCCCTTCAGTGACAGCTGCAAGCAGGAGGTCAGCCCAGCCACATTTCTGGACTGACTACAAATCTGAGGATTCTGACAAGCTCCTCTCAGGGTCCAGAATTTGCTAAATAGAATGATGGCAGAATTCAGAGAGGTGCCATATATATATTTACTGGTTTACTCTGAAGGATGTAGCTTGGGAACAGGCAAATGAAGAGATGCATAGAGCAAAAGATGGGTGATAGGTCGTGTGCTTGAAGCTTCCAAGCCCTCTGTGTGCGTGCTACTCTCCTTGTACCTTAGTTGTTGACTGAGTAGAAAATTCTAATACTATGTGCTAGGGTTTTTTTGTTTGTTTGGTTGGTTGGTTGGTTTTTTGGGGATTTTTTTGTTTGGGGGAGGGAGTTTAGGGGAGACAGGAGTGAAGGGTTCATTATACAGGAATCACTGACTAAATCACTAGCGATAGGTGACTGAACTCAGTCTCCAGAATCTCTCTTCTCTCCTGAAGTGACAGTGGAAAGCTCCAAGGCAGTGCTCACATGGGTGTCTCATTTGTCACCAGCCCTCATGATGAAGCTGTCTAGGATCCACCAGTAGACATCTCACCCAAACAAACTCTAGAGTGGCTGAAGTACAAAAGATACGACTCAAAATTCACCTCAAAGGGAGTAAGTTTATTTTGGAGCCAAACATGAGTAACCATACCCAGGGAAGCCAGTTTAGGTTACCCCAACCTACCTGTTTACTGAAGGTTTTATAGTAACAGAACAACAACAAAAAACCCTATAAATCAAGATTCTTGAACTACATGGGTAGAAACATCAGGCAGGCAGCTACAGCAGCTCCGGGAAGTCTCTGTCCTAGGCCTCAGATGTTAATATAATGACATCTTATGGAAGACGGGGTCTTGCTGGTACGTTCTAAAAGGATTTACTCAATGTTTGTAAGGACACTGGGTTACACAGAGAGGTAGTCAATAAATGACTCATTTAAAGAGCTAAATACATCCCAAGAGAATCTGGCTCCCCACCTGGGAAACACTTTGGCTCTACACAATCACAGATGTTTTAACCAGTCAATTTGCTTTGTAGAATGTTTAATCTAAGTGTGGCTTTGAGTGGAGGAAAGGACTCGATTCCCTTCTATCACCCAGAAAGTCAAAGGCTTTAGGACGCTGGGGTAGGAACCAGTTTTTGACTATACTTCACCCTATTCCAAGTCTCTTCCTGACACTAGGATCAGGAAAGCTGACCTGCTTCTACAGGGAAGATCTGTCTTTTGTAGAACTTCATAAACACGGAGTCATCCGTAGCCTTTCCTTACCCCAGGCTAAGAAGATTTCAGCTACCTCATTTAACCTCACCCCAAAATTAGTAAATGGAAAATTCCAGAAATAAAAATAACCAGTTTTTAAATAACTTGTCTTATAGTATAGTTACAATTAGCCTACTATTAGCTATTGTTGCTGAGGTCTTATTATATCCATAAATTAACCTACCATAGTATGGGTACATGGGTTTAGCAAAAATGAATATTAATGTTTCAGAAGTATCCAAGGTTCCAGGCATGTGACACATACCTTAGGACACATTCCAGAGAGATGGCAGACAACTGTACAGTATTTTGTGTTTGGCGCTTACAGGGCTTTTTTTGTACATATTTAATGTGTGCATGTGTGTGTGTGTGTGTGTGTGTACATGCACTGGTGTGTTATAAATCACGCATGAAGACTGATAGAACAATTATGGAGGAGTCAGTTCTCTCCTTCTACCATATAGGTAGGCTCCAGGGCTTGAACTTAGATCATCAGCATTGGCAGCAAGCATCCTTACTTGATGAGCCTTCTTGCCAGCCTTTCTCTTTTTTTATTTTGTGATTCTGGGCAGTCTTTCAATCTAAAACATATTGTTTTAGAATTATTGCTTATACTGTAATCTTCATCAAAACTTTTGTTTCTCTCTCTCTCTCTCTCTTTTTTTTTTTTTTGGTTTTTTGAGACAGGGTTTCTTCTGTGTAGCCTTGGCTGTCCTGGAACTCTGTAGACCAAGCTGACCTCGAACTCAGAAATCTGCCTGTCTCTACCTGTCTGTGCCTTTCTTTTTTCTTTCTTTCTTTTTTAATAGAAAGAGAAGGGCTGGAGTGATGGCTCAGCAGTTAAGAGTGCTGACTGCTCTTTCAGAGGTCATGAATTCAAATCCCAGCACCTACACGGTAGCTCACAACTGTTCCTAACTCTTGCTCCAAAGGTCTGATAACCTCTTCTGGCCTCTTTGGGTGCCAGACACACAGATGGTGCACATACATATATACAGACAAATACTCATACAAATTTAAAAAAAAAAAAAAGTAACCAATTAACTTGTTGATTGAGCTATAACCAATAAAGTTGCTTTTATAGTTTCTCACTTGGTTTTCTGTGTTGTCTGATCAAGTCATTGATTGTTCTGGTTCTGGAAGCTGCTTGACTTTCAATGTTTTCTTTGGCTTTGGCTCTACTAATTTAACCACATAATTCCCCTTTTAGCTTTGGGATGTCATGTGGCGACTTGCAATGTCTGATTTCTTTTGTATGTTTTTTAGCTTGTTCTGGATGAAGCATGTATTGGTACTTTATCCCTTTTTATGGCTTAATAATGTTCCATTATATGGATATACCACATCTTATCTACTGATCACTTGAAGGACATCTGAATGGCTTCCAGTGAGTAATGCTGCTATGAATATTTGGACACTAGTAATATTTTACTAGTAATAGTAGTAGTATTTTTTGTGGGCATGTTTCCAATTCTATTGTGCAGCAGATAGAATCACTGACTTGCGGGTTTATGTTTAACTTTGTAAAGAAACTACCAAACTGTCCTCCACTGTGTCTGTGCCATTTCATATTCTCCTGTGGAAGGTTCCAGTCTTTCTCTGTCATTGCAAATTTGCTATTGTCTCTTTTCTTAAAAGCCATTTAGTATGTGAGAGACTATCTCGTTCTGGGTCCTTCTGGGTCAGATGAGTCCCCTCTGGCAACGGGAGTGTTATTTTGTAAATTTTGCCTAATCTTTCCTGGTACAACTAACAATGCTGACCAGGGTGGGGCAAAGTTAACAACCCTAGGCAACAATGTTTCTATTCTGACCCTTTGGATCCCAAGCGTTGCCTGGATAAACACTTGCTTCCAAAATCTCTTGGCTTTGACTCAACTTCTAGAGCCCCAACTTGGACTTCTCTCTCTGCCTCCCCCCCCCTTTCTCTCTCATCTATCTATCTGTCCCTCTCTCTCTCATCTATCTGTCTGTCTCTGTGTGTGTATGAACATACACACATGCCACAGATTATGTGTGGAGATCAGGGAAAAACCTAGGCTGTTGGTTCTCCCTACCTTCCACTTTGAGACAATCTCTCTGTTCTACTGAAACACAAGTCTAATGACCCTCAAGTCTCTGGGGATTCTCTGCCTCCCACTTCCCTGTCAGCATGTTGGGGGTCACAGCCACTTGCACTATACACCCAGCTTTTTTGTGGGTCCTAGGGATTCTCACACTTTTTTATGTGGGTTCTGGGGTTCCACACACTTGAGCGTCAGGTCCTTCTATCCAGTGAGCGATCTTCATACCCTGTTTTGCTTTTTTGAGACAGGGTCTCGCCACACAGCTAAAACTGCTGGGACTTACTATGTGGCCTAAATGGGTCTTCACCACACAATCTTCCTGACCCCTGAGTGGTTTTAAGTTCTCTCCAGTTTTATAGTTTTCTGAGCTAGAATTTGTTAATCTACCAAATCACTGCCCTCCCTCACCCTTAGCTGGATGGTTCCTCTCTCCATCCACATTCCTTTTCTGCCCTACCTTACTTCCCTGCTTGCTTACCTTGGTCTCTGCTCTACGTATATGTTACTTTCCCTGCCTGCATATCAGCAGCATCCCAACAGATTCTCCATCCCAGTGCCAATCAGTGCTAATCCCAGTATGCAGAAGACTGAGACTGAACAATGAGAAGTTTGAGGTCATGACCTGGGGATGTAGCTTAGCTGGTACAATGATAGGCACAATGCTTGCCTAGCATGCAAAAGACCCTAGGTACTTTCCCCAGTACTGCATAAAGTAGGTGTGGCAGTACATACCTGTAATGCCAACCCTGGGAAGTAGAGGCCAGATGATCAGAAGCTCAGTCATTCCTGTCTATATAACAAGTTTGAGGCCAAATGGGTTACAGACGACCCAGTCTTATAAAACAAAAGTTTAGATATTAAGATTGAGATGAAAGGAGAGCCCAGTGGTATGGCCATTTCTTCTACCTTCTATCTCTAAGTCCCCTGCACAGGTTCCACCATATTGGGCCAGAGTATCCAGAGGTTCATCACCATGGTCCATCACAGCCACTATGGGGAGGACACACAGGAAAATGTCCATTCTCAGTGGAAAATAAGAGGCAGTTACTGGCCATGAGGACCATGCACTTTGGATCTGGATTTATTGCCCCTTTCTGTATAGTAAGGCACCAGCTTCTTAAGAAATAAGGATGTTTTAGCTGGGCAGTGGTGGCACACACCTTTAATCCCAGCAATCCACAGGCAGAAGCAGAAGCAGGTAGATCTCTGAGTTTGAGGTGAACCTGATCTACAGAATGAGTTCCTGTATGGCCAGAGCTACACAGAGAAACCCTGTCTTAAAAAACAACAACAACAACAACAACAAAAATGACTTTGATGATGATATGATGTTTAATCCATCCATTTAACAGATATGAACAATGGCCAAGAAGTGGTAACTTAGTTACTGTTCTATTGCTATGAAAAAAAAATCATGACTAAAGAAATTCTTACAAGAAAAGAAAAACATTTAACTGAGGACTTGCTTACAGTTTTAGAGGGTTAGCCCATGATCGTCATGGCAACAAGCAGGCAAGCAGGCAAGCATGGCATTGAGGTAGGAGCTAAGAACCTGATCAACAGGAAGCAGGCAGAAAGAAAAAGAGAGAGAGAAGACAGAGCCTGGGCCTGGGCTTTTTAAACTTCAAAACCCACTCCAGTGGCACACCAACTCCAACAAGGCCACACCTCCTAATCCTTCCCAAACAGTTCCACTAACTGGGGACCAAGCATTCAAATATATAAGCCCATGGCGGGTATCAGCATTACTCTTGAATTTTTATACTAGATAATAATATAAATAAACTAATGACATGAAAAAAAAAGTATGAAGCCATCTCAGCTTCACAGTCAGATCCTGACAATAGATAGATAGATAAATAGATAGACAAACAAATATATAAACCAGTACCCAAACTGTATTGCACGATACTGCATCAGCTTTTCTGTATTAGGGCTCAGTCATCTGAGGAGTTAAGTAATTGAAGTACTTATAAACCACTTACAAATTAATCCAGGGATGCTAGCTCATACCTGTAATCCCAACATTTGGAAGATACAGGAGGGTCCAGAGTTCAAGGCCTATGTTATATGGGACCCTATCTCAAAAACAAACAAACAAACAAAACAAAAACAAAAAACAAAAGGCAGGTGGGGTAGAGAGATGGCTCAGCAGTTCATAGTATTTGCTGCTCTTACAGAGGGACTGAGTCAGGTTCCCAGCACCCACATGGGAGTATCCACATCTGCCTGTAACTCCAGCTACAGGGAATCTGATGCCCTCTTCTGGTATATACACCAAGACATACACATACGCAAAAATCTTCAAGAAAACAAACAAAAAAATCAGGGTTGTCAAACTGGCCCAGGAAATAAATACACTTGCTAGCAAGCCTGACAGCAATCCCTGGAACCCATGGAGTGAAAGGAGAGCGCTTATTCCTGAAAGCTCCCCCCGACCTCCACATGCACACTATACAATAGCATGTATGTGCTCACATGTCCCTACCACGAATAAATAAGTGTTAAAAAAAAAAAAAAACCAAACCATTGTTAAGTCATACCAATAACAAACCAAATGATATTCAGTAGAGGAGAAGAAAGTGGACCTCAGGCTTCCTGGAGCTTGCTGAGAGTCAATGGCAGATATCGACTGAGGAAAAGAATGAGTGGAAAGGATGCTTCTAGAAAGGCTGACTCTTCTATATCATAAGACATTTGGAGCAGGCAGCTGGGGATAAAATTTAGTGGCACAGCATGTATCTCAAATGTGCAAGGCTTTGGGTTTGAAACCCAGCACAACAAGAGGAATTTTTTTTTTTTTTTTTTGAGACAGAGTCTTACTAGCTGGCCGAGAACTTTCTATGTAGACCAAGCTGGTCTCAAACTTAGAGATCAATTTGCCTCTGTATCCCAGGTGTTAGGTGTGTGTCACCAAACCTGGCTACAAAGTAATTGTTAAATAAATTCAGATCAAGAGTTGGAGATCTTCTTCCAAAAGATCTGGATTCAATTATAAGAACCCACATGGCAGCTCACAACTCTGACTCCAGTCTCAGGGGATCTCCTGAACTTTTCTGACCTCAGAGTGGACCAAGCACTCAAGTGGTACACAGACATATCTGCAAGCAAAATACCCATGCACATAAAGTAAAATTACTTTAAAATTTCAAATCAAGCACAAATCACTAAAGGATGTAAAATTTGGGGGAAGCTTGATGTAGAACAGGGTATTGATTATTTGTTTGTTTGAGTTTTTTATTTGTTTATTTTGGTTTTATAGGTTTTTTTGTTCATTTGTTTGTTTGTTTTGAGATAGTATTCTGTGACCTCAAACTAACACAGATCTGCCTGCTTCTGCCTCCCGAGTGCTGGGATTAGAGACGTGCACCCCTACTGCCTGGCATGAACAGGGTATTTTAGTAGCAGCAGTCTTGAGTGGACACTTCTAGTAATCCTACAGAATTGAAGCATAAATGGTACATATCAATCTCCATGTAAAATTGGTGGATATCTTGGGATCATTTAAGAGAATACACACTGAAGGCTGGGGATGTGGCTCAGTTGATAAAGTGGTTGACTGGCATGCACGAGGCCCTGGGCCCAGAGTTTCATAAACTGGGCATGGTGGCACATGCCCATCATCCAGCACTCAGGGAGTAGATGTAGGAGTCAAAAGTTCAAGGTCATCCTCAGCTAAATATCAATTTCCAGGCCAGCCTGGGTTATTCGAGACTCTTTCTAAAAAAAAAAAAAGAAAAAAAAAGAAAGAAAGAAAGAAAGAAAGAAGGAAGGAAGGAATCAGAATATCACAGCCTGGAATGGTGATGCACACTTATCCCAGCACTTGGGAGGCAGAGGCAGGCAGATCTCTGAATTCAAGGCCAGCCTGGTCTACAGTTCTAGTTCCAGAACAACCAGGGCTACACAGAGAAACCCTGTCTTGAAAATAAAAATGAAACAAAAAAAGACACGATATATACCTGTTTTTTAAAAATGACTATAATGGGGCTGGAGAGATGGCTCAGTGGTTAAGAGCACTGACTGCTCTTCCAGAGGTCCTGAGTTCAATTCCCAGCAACCACATGGTGGCTCACAACTATCTTTAACGGGATCCAATGTTCTCTTCTGGTGTGTCTGAAGACAGCTATAGAGTACTCATATACACAAAATAAATAAATCTTTAAAAAATGACGATCGTGTATATAAATGTTTAGAAACAAGGCAACTAGGCTGAAATGTTGACAGAAATTTATGGGCACAGAAACATTCTTCACATAACTTTTCAGCTAGCACGGCTGTACAAGACTGTATAATGCCAGCTCTGGGTGGGGTAGGCAGTACTGCTGAAGTAGCAGCACAGGATTTCAGAGGCCCTGTCCTCAAAGCGGGGAGGGGACAGGCTTTTATCATTTAGGACAACCGCCCTGAGTCTGTTTTGGAAGCTCAAAGCTCAGAACAGACTTCTGTTTTGTGTACAATACCTCAGGTGTTCAATGAAGTGACAGCAAGCTTCCAGGTAAAAAGGGATCAGTCCAGACAAAGCAAGCACACATGGGCTGGAGATTAACCCCACGCAGGCTTATCTGAGTGCACATAAGTGTAAACCTAATTCTAAAGTATTCATTTAGACAATGTAGCTCAGTTGCAAAAACAAACAAATAAGCAAATAAATGTTATTTATTTATAATTATTCCACAATATAAATCATAAGACATTTCTATAGTGCTGAACTTAGGGCCTTATGCATCCCAAAACAACACTCTACCTACCACTGCATAAATCCTCAGCTCTTACGAAATATTTTTCTTTTTAACATGTATTAGAGACAGGGTCTCACTATATAGCCAGGTAGAGCTGGAATCAAGAGATCTGTCTGCCTCTGCTTCCCCAGCGCTAGGATTAAAAGTTTATGCCACCATGCCTAGCACAAAAGTTTATTTATTTATTTAGTTAGTTAGTTAGTTTTGGTCTTTTGAGACAGGGTTTCTCTGATGTAGCTCTAGCTGTCCTGGAATTCTCTTTGTAGATCAGGTTGGTCCCCAGCTCACAAAAATCCACTAGCCTCTGCCTCCTGAGTGCTGGGACTAAAGGTGTGTGCCAGCCACTACATTCCACTAGCACAAAAGATTTTTAAACTTAGATATAAAACAAAGATAAAAATCAAATTAACATTTAAAGAAGACAACAATGAGAAAGGGTTCAAGGCTGGAGAGATTGCTCAGTGGTTAGAGCACTGGCTGCTTTTTCCGGAAGACCCAGGTTTGATTCCCCAGCACCCACATGGTAGCTTACAACCATCTTCTGCCTCCTAAATGCTGAGATTAGAGGGTATACCACAGTGCCCTGCCCGGGCTTTAAAATTTAGAAAAGAAACACTGTTCTGCTGAAAAAGAACAAAGAGCAGTGTTTTCTGGCCTGGTGCCTCAGGCAAATGTTAGAGTCTGCAGGCATGTGTGCTAGCAGGAGACTTATTTTTAGTTCGTTGCATTCCTTCCATGACTGAAATTGTCCCTGAAACATCTCAGGGCTCTGTTTCTGCCTGCCTTCCTGCTACTGGGATTACTGGCTTGTAAATAATCTCACTTTTAGTCTTGGCTGGCCTACACCTCACTTGACACACCAGGCTGGTCTCAAACTCAGCGATCTGCCTGCTTCTGCCTCCTCAAGTGCTAGGACTAAAGGCATGCACAACCACATTCGGCAAGTGTGTGTGTGTGTTTTCATGTGTGTGTTCATGCATACAACATGTATTAGGTGCCTGTAGAGGCCGGAAGAGGGCATATGATCCTCTGAAATTCCACTTACGGTGGGTATGTGTCATGCTATAGCTCATATGTGAATGTCAGAGGACAACTTTTAGGGCTCATTCTCCCTCCTACCTTGTTGAGGTAGGGACTCTTGTCTCTGTTGTTATACTACAGAACTTTGGCTAGCGAGCTCATTAACTTCCTGATGATTCTCTGCCTCCCATCTCTCTGGAGTGCTGGAATTTCAGATGTGCACCACCACAGCCAGCTTTTTACCTGGGTTCTAGGGACTGAACTCGGGTTGTCAGACTTTCAGTTAGTACGTTTAGCCTATGAACCATCTTTCCCTGCCCTGATGTACTCTTTGCAAAGCACAGAGATCAGCTCATTTTTCTCCGAGAAGGAAGTGTCACCAGCAGAATACCTCCCAAGTATTCACCAGGGTGAATGGTGTAGCTCAGAGGTACAGCACTTGCCCAGCACACCCAAGGCTGTGGGTTTGATTCCTAGAACTACAATAAACAAACAAGCAATTATCAGAAGCTGGAATGAAATTGTTGTGGGTAAAGCAGGATTTCACGTTTTCAGTTATAGGAGTGAAGGGACCCACTGGCCAAGATGCATGCAGTACAAGGAAATCTGTAAATTTTAATTTTGGTCCCTTTTTTATTTTTCAGGGACAGACAAGGTCTGGCTTCAAACCTATTCACCCATCCCAGGCTGGCCTGGAACTTTCTGCAATCCTCCTGCCTCAGCCTTCAGCATCCTGAGATAACAGCTGTATAATCCCACACCAAGCTTTACATTTAGTATGAGCACCAGATGTGGTGGTGCTTTAATCCCAGCATGGGAAAGGCAGAGGCAGGTGGATCTCTGTGAGTTTGAGACCAATACAGTCTACATATCAAGCTCCAGGCCAGGAGAGGCTCACCATGAGACTGTTTCAAAAACAAAAAAAAATCTATTGTGTATCTATTGTGGACATGGATGCTGTCCAAGTCAGGGGGCAGCTTTATGGAGTCTGTTGTCTCCCTCTACCTTGGTGCACATTCCAGGGATCAACCTCAGGTTGTTAGGCCTGCAAGCATCTTTACACACTCAGCAGTCTGCAGCCCACACATGGCTTTCGTTTGTTCCTCTTCCTCCCTAACGTCATTACAACGAAATTTATGTCCTTATTCAGATCTGTTGGTACTTGGTATGCCCTCCTCACAGGGACCAGATTTAGATGACGTTGTTGTAAGGAGAACTGTTTAAAAAAAAAGTCAAGCCCAGACCAGGTCAGGCGCGGTGGCCAGACCAGGTCAGGCGCGGTGGCACACACCTTCAATCGCAGCATTTAGGAGGCCTAGGCAGGCAGATCTCTGAATTTTTGAGGCCAGCCTTGAACTAATGGTGAGTTACTGGATAGCCAGTGCTGTTACACCACAGAGAAACAATGTCTTGAAAAGCCAAAAATAAAAAATTATTTACAGGCTAAAGAGAGACTGCTCAGCAGTTAAGAGCACTGGCTGATCTTCCAGGGGACCTAGGTTCAGGTACAATTCCTAGCACCCACACAGCAGCTCACAACTGTCTGTTACGCCAGTTCCAGGGGATCTGACACCCTTGCATACATACATACATGCACCAATGCTCTTTTTGTTTGTTTGTTTGCTAGTTTGTTTGGTTTTGGTTTTTCAAGACAGGGTTTCTCTGTGTAGCCCTGGCTATCCTGGAACTCAC
The DNA here is from genome assembly GCA_019843965.1 of Rhynchomys soricoides. Taxonomy (NCBI): domain Eukaryota; kingdom Metazoa; phylum Chordata; class Mammalia; order Rodentia; family Muridae; genus Rhynchomys; species Rhynchomys soricoides. The sequence goes on along the minus strand of JADRCH010000166.1, from coordinate 744,799 downwards.
TCTGTAGACCAGGCTGGCCTTGAACTCAGAAATCCGCCTGCCTCTGCCTCCTGAGTGCTGGGATTAAAGGCGTGCGCCACCACTGCCCAGCTACCAATGCTCATAAAATAAATCTTAAAAAAAAAAAAAAAAAATCCAGACCTACTGTAGAGTGTTATTTTTGTTTATATTACAAATGTAAATCCTTCAGTTAACATTACACATTTTCAAGAGATGGCTCAGCACATTGAAGCATGAAGAACAGATTTCAGATCTCAGCACTGACAAGCTTGTAACCTGGTAACACGCTCAGCTATCTGCAGGCCTGTGTAACAAGCACTTACACACTTGTAACCCTAGCTTTGAGAAGTGCAGAGACAGGAGGATTTTGGGGACTCGTAGCCTTCCAGACTAGCAGGCAACCCAAGCCCCAGGTTCAGGGAGAAAGTCTGCCTTAAAGGAAGAGGCAGAAATGGTCGAGGAGATCTAAGAAATTCTTCTGGCTTCCACGTGGTACACACACACACACACGTAGTGCATAAGTACACTCAAACACAAATCTTCTGGGGTTGGAGAGACAGGTTAGGGTGTAAGAGCTATTCTCTTCCAAAGGATCTGGGTTGTTTCCTAGCACTCACATGCACTGGGATTAAAGGCATGCGCCACCCCCACCATGCCCTACTTCAAAGTCAATTTAATTTTGTGCATTTTCTTCAGTGGTAAAGATGGAACCCAGGTTCCTGTGCATGCTGGGCAATACTTATCAATGAATTACATGTCAGTGCTTCCTAGTTGTTAATTGAAAGTAACTTTCATGACAATTTGCATGGTGAAAACAATGGGTTTGTTCAAAATCTTCCTGGGCTCTGATCCCATGCCTGCCAGACACCCTTTGAGTGTTCCTTAACATCCAGGAGAGGAAAGAGCTCTGAGTATTCCTTTTATTTATTAATGTGTCTATGTGACATATACCTGTCTGTGTGTAGAGTGTGTGTGTGTGAGTGTGTGCATGTTGGAGGTCAGAGGTTGACTTCTAGTGTCTTCCTCAATCATGTTCCACCTTGTTTGTGAGACAGAGCCTCTCAATGAGACCTGAAGCTCACAGGTTCAGCAGACAGACAGACAGTCGGTAAGGTCCCAGGTTCCTCTCAACTTTGCTTCCTCAATGCTGGGACCATAGGCAAGAGGCACAAGACCCAGCCTTCTACATGGGTGCTAAGGATCAGACACAGGTCTGTAAGCTTGCACGGTGCTTTCCGGGTGCTCAGCTAGCTTCTTATTCTGTCTAGGACTGTAACCCTGAGTCAAAATGGGTCTTCCGTCCAAATAAAACCCCCTGAAAACACCTTCACAGACACACTTAAGAGTCATTTCCATGGTGATTTTAAACCAGTTTGACACTGAAGATAAACAGCTCTAATCTGGAGGAAAGGAAGGATTGAAAAAGTGAGAGAGGACAGAAACAGAATAACTACAAAATGTTAGTGGAGGAAACAACACTGTTTTTTGAGAAAGGTCTGTGTAGCCCTAGCTGTCTTGTAACTCTCCATATAAAACAGGCTGGCCCTAAGCTCACAGAGTTCCACCTGCTTCTCCAAGTACATTTTAAAAAAGCCTGTGCCACCACTCCTGGCTCAACTTTATTATAAATGGTACTGAATACTACAGGAAAAAAAAAACAGTTTATGGAAAAAAACACCAAAATTAAAAATGGAACAGACTCAAATGTAAAACTAAAATTGTAATTTTCCAGAAGAGAACATAAAGGAAAATCTTAATTTCCTTAGGATTGACGATGAATTTTTAAATATGACACAAAAATTATAAACCCTAAAAACAAAAAATGGTAGGTTGGACAAATTAAAACTTTTACACGAACAAGAAATCACAGACTACATGGAAATATTTGCAAATTTTACTTGACAATTTTTTAAAAGATTTATTTATTATATATGTAAGTACACTGTAGCTGTCTTCAGACACACCAGAAGAGGTCATCAGATCTTATTATAGATGATTATGAACCATAATGTGGTTGCTGGGATTTTAATTCATGACCTCTGGAAGAGCATTGAGTGCTCTTAACCACTGAGCCATCTCTCCAGCCCCTTACTTGATAATTTTTTGTTTTGCATTAAAAAATTTACTATTCAGCCAGGCAGTAGTGGCTCACACCTTTAATCCCAGCACTCAGGAGGCAGAGGCAGGTGGATTTCTGAATTCGAGGCCAGCCTGGTCTACAGAGTGAGTTCTAGGACAGCCAGGGCTATACAGAGAAACCCTGTCTCAAAAAACCAACCAAACAAACAAACAAAAAAGGACGGACAAGGTCCCTCCTTGGCGCTGCCTGAGCTCCCGTCCCGACCCCGCCATGGGGGTGCTGCTATAGCAGCGAAAACGAGGACTCAGACCAGGATCAGAAGCTGTTGCTGGACCTCAGTAGCACCCCTACCAAAGCCCTCAACGGAGCTGAGCCCAACTACCATAGCCTACCATCAGCTCGCACAGATGAGCAGGCTCTGCTTTCTTCCATTCTTGCTAAGACAGCTAGCAACATCATTGATGTGTCTGCCACAGACTCCCAGGGCATGGAGCAGCGTGAGTACATGGACCGGGCAAGGCAGTACAGTACCCGCTTGGCTGTGCTTAGCAGCAGTCTGACCCATTGGAAGAAGCGCCACCCCTGCCATCTCTCACCAGCCAGCCCCACCAATTGCTGGCCAGCGAGCCTATCTCTTCACTGACTTGCAGCAGGTCTCCAGGATAGCTGCTTATGCCTATAGTGCACTTTCTCAGATCCCCACGGACACGGAAGAAGAGCTGGTTGTACAGTTTGGGATCCCATGAAGAGAGGGGTCCTAGGACAGCTCTTCCCTCGTCTGCATCCCGTCCCCACCCCACCTCTTCTGGCCCTAAGCCTCACTGTGGCCTTTATAGTACTTAACCTACTACTAATCACGGAGAAGAATGAGGAGGAAAGGAAAGGCAAAAAGCCAGAGCAAGTGAGGATTACGCAAGGGAAGGGAGAACCGATTGCCATCGGCCTTCCTGCTCTGGTTAGGGTGAGGTTGGGGCCAAAAGGACAGGGCCTGGCAGATCTTCAAAGTTATTGGGAAGATGGAGATACCACTGTAGGGGTGAACACCGGGAGACCTAGGAGATCCCCTTCCTACCCTTTCTCTTGACCTCTGATTCGTTCCTGTGCCATCCCTGACTTGGTGCTCATAGGCACCTCACTGGGGATTATGACCAGAGTCTAGACAAGCTTGAGTCTGAATTGAGTTCTTATTTCTAGCACCCTGGGTTTTTACATGTTTGCTATTTTTGTTTTTGTTTGTCACCCCTCGATAAAGAAAGTATATTTAAAAACAAAAACAAAAAACAAATCCAATTTTAAAAATGAACAAGAGCTGGATGGACATTGCACACCTACAATTTTACCACTAGGAAGGTGGAGGCAGGAGGATTGCACATTCAAAGCTAGCAGGGGCTGTCTTGTGAAGCCCTGTCTCAAAAGCAAAACAAGATAAAAAGATAAGATAGGCAAAAGACTTGGGCCACCACTTCGTCAAAATGGCTAAGAAACATGTTTAACTAGCCATTAGAAAATGAAAATTGAAGCCACGGATTAGACAATATAGACATGGTACGACAATGGCTAAGTTAATTTTAATCTTAGCAAGCTTTGGCTAGGCCTAGAGGAGCTGAACTTGGGATCACAGGGTTAAGGATGTGCTAACACACCTCCGTGTGACCCTACCATTCCTATGCTTGTATTAATTCAAGAAACGGGGGAGGGGGGGAGAGGAAGGGCGGAGGAAGCCAAACAACGGTTGGTACAGACATGTGTGCTAAAGTTTTATGTGTACTTGTCTCCAAACAATAAACAACCCAAATTCCTACCAACAGAAAAGAACAGATTGTGTGGTATATCCACATGATGGAACACTAGTCACCTATAAAGTGAAGTAAATTGTCAATACAACATGGATGCCTTAAAATAAATACAAGCTAGCTGCTACCTCTCCCTTGCACAGCAGTTCATAATGACTAATTCTAGTATATAAAATTCCACAGACTGTTAACTACGAGAACTTCTGAGAGCAATGTAAACCTTTACCATAATTTTATTACCATAGGCTTTTGGAGATGAGATCACATAAATTATCCAAACATATCAAATTGTACATTAGGCATGCAGTTTACTCCATTAATTATACCTCCATAAAACTGTGACAGAGCAGATACCAGGTGAGTCTATAGTCCCTGAGGGCTGCTGAGTCTAGAAGTTCAAGGCCAATATTATAGAGAGATCCAGTTTTAAAACCATTAAAGAAACCTCCAGCAAGCAGTATGGCCACCTGCTATGCTTGAGCATCCCCTTGGGGTTAGGTCCATCTCCTCCTAGGGCATGCAGAGGGTAAGTGAACTAGGAAGCCCTGAGAAGAAACCAAGATTAGAAAGGACAAGTAGAGACTATCATTTGGGGCACGTCCTCTGTCCCAAACATGGCCTTCATGTATGGCAAGTTCTTTCCCATTCTAGATCACAGATCTTCCATGTGGTCTCTCCATTGCCATCCTTCAGATTTAGGCATGATAATTTAAGTGCCCTCTCTGAATCGCATGTATAAATTAGTTCTCTGGGTGGTGGTGGTGCATGTCTTTAATCCTAGCACTCAGGAAGTAGAGGCAGATAAATCTCTGTGAATTCAAAGCCAGCATGGTCTACAGAGCTAGTTCCAGGACAGCCAGGGCTGCACAGAGAAATCCAAAATAAACAACAACAAAACCAACAATAATTAAGTTCTCACTTCTCACCTGACCTAAAGCCCTTTTTGTATTAGTTTTGCTTTTCTTCATGGCATGCATTACAGTCAGAAATTATTCTCCATATAATGATTTTCCTGCCATTTTTCATTTATTTATTTGCTTTGGGTTTTGAGACAGTGTTTGTGTAGCCCTGGCTGGCTTGGCACTTGTGATATAGACCAGGCTGGCCTTGAACTCACAATCTATCTGTGCCACTGTGCCTGGATCCCTGGCATTTTAAAAACTTTGTTTTGTTTTTGTTTTTCAAGACACATTTTTTTTCTCTGTGTAGCCCTGGCTGTCCTGGAACTCACTTTGTAGACCAGGCTGGCCTCGAATTCACAGAGATCTGCCTGCTTCTGTCTCCTGAGTGCTGGGATTAGCGGCCTGTGCTACCACCACCTGTTACTTCTATTTCCAATCATATGTCTTGTGGGGTATGTGCATGTGCTTACAGATGCCTGCAGAGGCCAGAAGAGATTGGATTCCCTGACGGTGGAGCTATAGGCAGTATGAGCCACCCAACCAAAGTGGGAGTTTGGAACCAAACTCAGGTTCCTTGTAACAATAGTACATGGTCTGAGCCACTGAGCCATCTCTCCGGCAACATTTTAATTAAAAAACTTATTTGTATTAGAGAGAGAGAGAGAGAGAGTTAGTGTTACTATTGTTGTGATAAAATACCACGAACAAAAGCAACTTGAGGAGGAGAGGGTTTATTTCTTTTTACAACTTGTAGTTCACTATTCAGGGAAGTCAGGGCAGGAACCTGGAGGCAGGAGCTGAAGCAGAGGCCATGGAGAAGTACTGCTTACAGGCTTGCTCCTTCCTGGCTTGCTCAATCTGCCTTCTTACAGCACTCTGAACAGACTACCTGTCCAGGGATTGCACCACCCACAGAGGACTTAATAATTAAGAAAATGGACTACAGGGGCTGGAGAGATGGCTCAGCAGTTAAAAGTGCTGGCTGCTCTTCCGAAGGTCATGAGTTCAAGTCCTAGCAACCACATGATGGCTCACAACCATTCATAATGAGATCTGATTCCCTCTTCTGAGGTGTCTGAAGACAGCTACAGTGAGCGAGCGGAGCTGGAGAGAGCGGGGCCAGAGCGAGAAGAAAAAAAAAAGTGAAGACAGCTACAGTGTACTTACATATAATAAATACATCTTTTTTAAAAAAGAAAAAGTGGACTACAGACTTGCATACAGACCAATCTTATGGGGGTATTTTCTCAACGAAGAGTCCTTCCCAAAGGATTCTAGGTTTGTATCAAGCTGACTTAAAGCTAGTCAGGACTGTCTGAGTGTGCTTGTGTTTGTTATGCCTGTAAAGGTCAAGCGAAGGCATCAGATTCCCTGAAGCAGGAGTTATAGGCAGTTGCAAGCCACCTGACATGGGTTCCAGAGAACGAAACCTGAGTTCTGTGGAAGAGAGCGAGCACTGTTACCTGCTGAGCCATCATCTCTCCAGCCCTCTACTCTGATCTTTCCTACTGACAATGTGGCATCCCCATTGCTTTGTTATCAGGTGACAACCCACCCACACACCCACACATTGGCAGTAACTGACAGAAATGTGAGGCGTGAAGGGGCAAAGACTGGCTCTCCTCTTGATGCAGTATGGTCTGTGCTGAATCACCCATGGGATCAGACTGAAGTCGATCTCCACTCATGCCAGTCTCCCTTTAATGTTAAGCCTGTCCTTGCATCTTTTCTCCTGAGGACACAACCCTCATAAATCACTCAAGAATTTTCATCATACACTGTGCTTTTTGCTTTTTGTTTGTTTTGTTTTTTGAGACAGGGTTTCTCTGTATAGCCCTGGCTGTCCTGGAACTCACCCTGTAGACTAGGCTGGCCTCGAACTCAGAAATCCACCTGCCTCTGCCTCCCGAGTGCTGGGATTAAAGGTGTGCGCCACCACTGCTCGGCTACACTGTGCTTCTTAAGGACCTGTTATGTGACACCATGTTATGAGGGATTATCTAGTAACTCCCTGTACCTTTGTTTTCTGTCACCACACATGAGATGGTGCTTTGTAAAGAGGATTTGGGACTGAAGAGTTGGTTTATAGGTTAAGAGGACTTGCAGATATTGTGAAGAACCTGAGTTTGATTTCTGGCACAGTAAAGGTCAGTTCACAACCACCTGTAACTGCAGGCTGGGATCTGCTGCCCTCTTCTGGCCTCCTTGGGCACTGCACTCACATGCACAGACTCTACACAGACATACATGCATTTATCATATTTTTGGTTTTTTTTTTTTTAAAGATTTATTTATTATATGTAAGTACACTGTAGCTGTCTTCAGAAGCACCAGAAGAGGGCATCAGATCTCATCACAGATGGCTATGAGCCACCATGTGGTTGCTGGGATTTGAACTCAGGACTTCCGGAAGAGCAGTCAGTGCTCTCAACCACTGAGCCATCTCTCCAGCCCCGGTTTTGTTGTTGTTGTTTTGTTTTGTTTTGTTTTTCGAGACAGGGTTTCTCTGTATAGCCCTGGCTGTCCTGGAACTCACTCTGTAGACCAGGCTGGCCTTGAACTCAGAAATCCGCCTGCCTCTGCCTCCCGAGTGCTGGGATTAAAGGCAGGCGTGTGCCACCACTGCCCAGCATACATGTATCATTTTTAAAAGAGTAAATTTAAAGAGCAGAGACAGAATTATTTGGCTCACAACTGGAGGGTCCAGGAGAATGGTGCTGATATCTTCTGGTCCTGATGAATTCTTCCTGGCTGCACTATAACATGGCAGACAGCAAGATGGTAGGGGGTTCAAGAGGAGAGATCACACAAAAAAGTTGACTTCAAGCTTCCTCCCTCTCCCTCCTCTCTCTCTCTCTCTCTCTCTCTCTCTCTCTCTCTCTCTCTCTCTGCATTTTTAAGGCAGTCTAACTCCTCCCCAGGCTGATCTAGAACTCACTCTGCAGCCCAGGCTGACTTTGAACTCAAGAGTAACCTCTGACCTCAGCCTCCTAAGGGCTGAAATACAGGTAGAGGCCCACCATACCTGGCATTCACACTTTTTGTTTTGTTTTTTGTTTTTTTCGAGACAGGGTTTCTCTGTGTAGCCCTGGCTGTCCTGGAACTCACTCTGTAGACCAGGTTGGCCTCAAACTCAGAAATCCCGCCTGCCTCTGCTTCCCAAGTGTGGGGTGAAAGGCTTTGGCTTGCTGAGACTTGGCTAACCCTGCCCTTGTGGTCAGGAAGAGTGTTGGTTCCCATGAGAACTGTTTGCCAATTTCCTGACCCCTGCAGGATGTTTTGCTCAAGTGGGCTAAGAATCATGAGACCAAGATGTTCCCTTAGATAGCATTGCTGGCTTCCTGTTGTTTTGCTTAATCTTGTGTGAATGACTATATAAGAGCTCTGGAAATAAACAGCTTTGGCATTTGGCTTCCAAATGACCCGAGTGTCTTTTCAATCTGCAGGCCCTCGTCCAGACTAGTTCGTCTCTTATGCGGGCGTAGGTGACACCCAAGTGCTGGGGGTATTCACACTCTTTAAAAATGTGTTTCAGGGGGCTGGAGAGATGGCTCATCAGTTAAGAGCACTGACTTCTTCCAAAGGTTCTGAGTTCAAATCCCAGCAACCACATGGTGGCTCACAACCATCCGTAATGAGATCTGATGCCCTCTTCTGGGGTGTCTGAGGACAGCTACAGCAGGCGGGGCTGGAGCGAGCAGGGCCGGGAGAGAGAAGAAAAAGTGTCTGAAGACAGCTACAGTGTACTTACATATAATAAGTAAATCTTTTAAAATGCTCTTCAGTAGTGTGTGTTAATTATACATAATGGGTTCCACCCTAACTTACTGTAGCTCACATAGTGTATTTCCATTTTATCACCCCCACTCTTTCTTCCCCCAACACAATTGCTAACCATCCTCCTCTTTCCGACTAGCCTCTCTTCTAACCTCGCCTTATATGTATTCGGGGATGGCGGGAAGAGACCAGGAGCCTGTGCAAGCTCAAAATAAACCAAAGGATCTTCTTAGAGCTGCTAGAGGAACTGGGTCATTTATTTACAGGAGCACTGGAACTTTAACCAGCGGCCACACCATCAACCATTAACTGAATACAAACCCTCAGGGTGGGGTGGGGCCCAGGATCACTCTGTAAGCCAGTTTTTCTGGAACTAAGCACTCAAGCCTAGCAGTAATTTCTTGTTCGTGTAGTAGCCCCTGGGTGCTCGTTGCCTTCACTAGGCATTTCCTTTTAAAGGTTCCAGTGGGGTAGCTCTGTAGGAGCATGAAGTGGAAACTTAAGGGTTCTTTAGAAAGTTGGATGGATGGTGTTTCGCTGGGGCAGACATGTGAAGGAATGTTTTCCTAAGTGGACACAGGAGAAAGACTAAGGCAGACTAGTGAAGGAACATTTAGCTAAAGCAGACACAGGTAAAAGGATGTTCTGTTAAAACAAGCACATGAAAGGACACGTGACGAAGGATTCTTTGCTAACAACACACATGTACTGGTCTGACTTACACTGCATAGTTGAGCTGCATTTGTTGGAACTCCATAGAGAGAAAAGCACCATAAAATTTCTGGTGGTGTGTTGCAGTTTCTTGCCGCTTCCCTGGACTTAGGCTGATTGGCAGAGTCATGTCAGATGAGGCAAGCCATGCGCTGAGGCAAGGCCTGTGGAGGACACGTGATGTTTGGAGAGTATAAGCAGAACTCAACAGTGACATGGGCTGAACTGGGCTTGCTTATAGAGCTAGCTGTGCAATGCTTTTGGGTCTTGAGTCTTCCCTCATCTTCACTCTGCTGAGAGAGGCACAGCCAAGAACTTCTGGTGTTCCTCCTGGTTCTTCCTGCTGCTGACTCGGGCGGAGGCTGAGGCCTGGCTGTCTCTGCTAGGTAGTGCCTGATTTTTGTTTGCTATCCTGATTCTACTGAACTGGACTGCTGGTTTATCTGTGAAGTGTTTGCAAGTGGATCTAGTTGCCACTGCTGACATGTGAACTGAACTGCTGATTTTCAGACAACACAGTTGGGAGTGGCTCAAAAGAACCTTTCTACACAGATCCACTTCCCCGTATCCTTTCTTTCCCACAACCTCTGGTGAGTGGCGGGCTATAAGGGAGGTTAAAGCATTTAAGAATCATTAAAAATAGGATTTGAAAAAATTAAAGTTATAGAAGAGAATACAAATACCACTCAGGAGGCCCTGGGCTCAATCTGTCCCCCAATGTTCCCATTACCACACTCAGGACTAAGCTGGCAAGAAACACATTCCTGGAGGACAATCCACATGTATACCAGAACAATACCCAGAACAATTTCAGATTTCTTATGGTCACCTCCCACTCCACCCCACTGCCAAGAATGCTAGGTTAAGCCAAAGGTGTGCCATAAGCCTAAAGGCTGGAGCTGCTCAGGAGACTCAGATGGGAGGAGGATCACTTAGGCCTAGGAGATTTGAGCCACCCTAGGCTAACAAAGTGAGATCAGGTCTCAAAAAACCCAAGTAAGGAGTTTGAGATTGCTCAGTGAGGGAAGTGCCTGCTACACAAGCATGAGAACCTGAGGGCAGAACACCGGTTCTTGTGGGATAAAGTGGGTGTGGCAGCCTGCTTCTATAACCTGAGTGCAGACAAGAGGACACTGGACATTGACACACATGCACCCCTACACACAAAATCTGCCGGGCACAGCAGTGTCTGTCTGGAACTTGAGGAAGGGTAAGAAGGAATGAGTAAGATCCCTCTGCCATACCTTTATTAATTCCCATGATTCTCATAGCTGGCCTGAAGTTGAGTGGTACCCTACTCCCACCTGGTTCACAGACAGCATCTCTGGGAGCTCCTACACTCTCACCTTTGATGTTATTCCAACTTCTAGAAGGCACTTCCCTGGCAATGGTGGGAGTAGAGACGGGAAGATCCCTACAGCTTATTTGGCCAGTTAGCCTCCTTGACTCTGTTATCTCCAGGGTCAGTGAGAGACTTTGACTCAAAAAATAAGGTGGAAGACCAGGGAAGTTGGTACACACCTTTGATCTCAACTCTGAGGCAGAAGCAAGTGGATCTCTGTGAGTTTGAGGCCAGCCTGGTCTACATAGCTAGTTCTAGGACAGTCAGGAATCTACAGAGAGACCCTGTCTTTTAAAATATAAGTAAATAAATAAGGTGAAGAGTGACCGAGGAAGACATTGGATGTTAACTTTTGGCCAGAGGCCACACTACCCATACCCCCACCTTCCGCATACAAACAAACAAACCTTCGTGCTGGCTTCTGACTATAATCCAGTTGGAAGGCTAAGGCAGGAAGCAGAAGATGTCTTTTTTGTTGTTTTGTTTTCCAGATAGGGTTTCTCTGTGTAGCCCTGGCAATCCTGAACCAGGCTGGCCTCAAACCTTTTTTTTTTTTTTAGAATAGTTTATTCAGGGCATAGGGAGGGGAGTTAAGAGGGTAGTAGAGGCAGAGAGAGGGAGAGAGTAGAGAAGTAGGGGCCGGCCATGACCATATGGAGGGGGGAAGGGGATGGGGAGAGAGGGGGCAAGAGAGGTAAGAGCTGGCCTCAAACTCTTGAGACCCACCTGCTGCCACTGACTGGCTTAGGAGGATTGTTAGCCTGGGCCACATAGCCAAATAAGCATGGGCTAGGGTAGCTTGGGCTATCTTGTCTCAAAAGGACCTAACTCAAAACACCAAAGACTTAAAACAAAATGAGGAGTGCTATTTAATGCTTGAATGCCTTCCCTCCCCCAGAACAGTGCCTGGAGCACAGTAAACTTCACGTAACTGAACACACTTCACTGTCTGTACCACCTCTACCCTAGGAGGCCTGGCAAGGAGGCATTGTGAGTCATAGCTGGCACACAGGTGGGTGAAGTAATCCAGAAATGGGGCCAGGCCTGGGACAGCAGCTTGGGCACCTCCACATCATCTTCCAGGTGAGGAACAACTTGCATGGAATATCAGGAAACAAGTCTTCTGGGGAGTTGTGATGCAAAAGGGATATGTAGGGACTTCCAGAGACCGTCTCCATGAACTAAATGGGTGGGGGTGGGGGTGGGGGAGTCAGCCTGCCTCTGCAGACCTGCAGAAGTGTGTGTTGGTTTAATGGAGGTGTGGCAGAGGGAACCCAGGGAACCCTGAGTCCATTTTCCTTTACTCCCACCCACGATGGGCAGGAGAGGTATTTGAAAAGGCACACTGTAGAGTCAGCACTTTATAGGTGTTGTTATGAAGCAAGTAGAATAGGTTCTGGTAGTAATCCGGGCTTTAGATTCTTTGCGGTAGTCTGCCAGGAACGAAAGTCAGCTCTAGTGTGCAGAATTGCAGTTACTTTAAAGCTAAGCATAGGTCTAGGCGAAGGCTCCTGTCCTAAGATGTCATTGATTACACTGGATTTTAATATATGCCTTTCCCAACCGGACCGGGAACATCTTAAGGGTAGACAAAGGCTGTGCTTGTGGTATCCTCTGTGCAGGCCAGACCTGGCATGGAGCAGGTGCCAGTGTAAGAATGTGCTAGACATCTTACCAGACAGATACTCTGCAGTTCATACTGACCCTGGCTTTGCCTCCCTTAAAGAACGACACCACAAATGCTCAGCTTCCCCGTATTGCATGCACCTCAGAATGTCCCGACTCACTTTTCTAGCCTACTGCTACTCTCAGAACCAAACCTATTATTCAGAGGCTCTTCCACACATCTGGAACATGACAGCACTTTGCCCCACTTGTCACACTGCCTCACAGCTTCCACCAAGGAAAGGCCTGTCCTACTTGCTTGGCTACTGATTCCCACTTGTGGCTGCCCACCTGTGGTCTCTTCCAGCTGCTTTTCGGAGAACGTGGTTCCTAGGCCTTTACCTACATTATCTCTTACACACCCACAGATAAAGGGTCCTAGGAGAGGTAGTTTTGGTGAACGCGGCTGGTGTAACTATGCAGGAATGGGTTCCCTCGCTAGCCTACAACTTCAGAGCTTTGGACACCGTGAGGAACGGCCTATCCTGAGAAGGCTGCTCACCGGCCTTTTGCTTTTCAGCAGTGCCACTGGCTCGCCTTCATCATTCCAGGACATCAGGGCTCTAGACACCCGCGCGCCCCGCGTGGCCCACCCACACGTCACCCTGGAGGCCTTTGAGTGCCTGGTCGCGAGCCAAGCGGGCCGCCTGTGGGAGCAGCTGAGGCAATTCTGGGCCGACCACTTCTCGCGCCGCTTCTCACCGCGGAGGCCGCCGCTGCGCCATATCTCATCCATGTCCACCTTCTATCTCCTGGACCACCGCACGAGACAGGCTGAGCTGGGGCTCAACTACGGTGCGCCGCGCACCCGACTGAGCGACGAGGCCTTTGTGTTCCGCGGCGGCCGCTGGACCGCGGAGGGGAAGCGCGCACGCGCGCGCACATCTCCGCCCTCGCCCACCATCCCAGCCTGGAAGCCACAAGTGCAGCCGATCAAGAGCCAGGTGCTGCTGGAAGAGAACAACTACCTGAAGCTGCAGCAAGAACTGCTCATGGACATGCTGACCGAGACTACGGCGCGCTTGCAACGGCTGGAGAAGAAGGTGGACACAGATGACGACCCCGCGGCCCAGGCGCGCTCCTGGCAGAGAAAGATGCACAAGCACGAGGGCGCGGGCGTGCTTATAATCCAGCCGCGCGCTCTGGAGTCGCGGTGATGCAATAAAGCTGTACCTAAAGCAGGGCTGCGTGTGCGCGCCTCGCCCCGCCCCGCCCCGGTGGTCCGTTTCCCGGGGGTCATTCCGGGTGCTCCTTGGGTGGAGCTGCGTGTGGCACAGATAAGCGGGAGTTAAAGCGTGTGGGGCGCTTGGGTGGTGGGGGACAGGGTTCTTGGGTTTTTCTCAAAACCTTAGGTTCTGCTTTCTACACTCACAGGAATGGTTCTCTTTGTTTTCCATTGGTGAAGTCCGTGATTTTATCATACGAGGGATAAAAACTGTTTGACCCAGCATTTAAAAAAATGTATAGGAAGCCGGGCAGGGGTGACCCACACCTTTAATCCAAGCTCTCGGGAAGCAGAGGCAGGCAGATCTCGAGAGTTCGAGGCTAACCTCTACAGACCTAGTTCCAGGACAGCAAAGGCTACACAGAGAAACTTTGAATAATAATAATAAATAAAAAAGCACGTATGTATGATGTGTGTGTGTCTCAGCAAAGGGGGGCATAGCTCAGTGTTAGAGCTCTTGTCTAATATATACAAGGCCCTGTGTTCAAACTCCAAGACTATAATTCATTTTTGAGGTAGGGTCTGGTATACCAGACTGGAACTCATAAGATCCACCTATCTCCACTGCCAGTTTTCTGGGGTTAAAGATATGCACCACACCACACCCAACAGCAAATCGATACTTAAACTTGTTTCTAATACACTGGAGGTTGTGGGAGAGCTGATAAGACACATAGGAGAGGCTGAGTCGAAGCAAAGGGGAAGTGTATTTGACTCGTTGGGAGGCTTTTCTCTAATGACCAAATGCACACATCCTTTGTAGGAAAGACAGTGGATGGTGAGCTCAGAAAGCAGAGGTCATGAGGCCAGAGCCTCTATCTACAGACAAGCACTCTACAGTTCTTCCTGCCTACCAGCTCAGGTAGCAGGTGGCAGCTGAGATTAGAGCAGGTGCCAGGAAAAATGGTCAGGGGTAAAGAGTGCTTTGCAGAATGGAACACGGCACACAACCATGTGTTCCTGGTTTGCCTGTAATCCCAGGTAACGAGCACCTGGAAGTCTGAAGCAGGAGGATTGTTCAAGACTAGACAGGTCTACATAGCTGCAGGCCAGCCTGAGCTACAGAATAAGTCATTGCCTCAAATACACACATATACATAGGAGCTCCAAACCAACCAACCAAGAAAGAAATTCAGAATGGATTGAGGACCGCTTTTCTGAAATATTTGTATTTTATGAAATTTTGTTTTATGTTTTGCCTACATGTATGTGCACAGTATAATTGTCTCACGCCCTCTGAGGTCATGAGAAGGCATCAGAATCCCTGAAACTGGAGTTAGGGATGGTTGTGTGTAGCAGTGGATTAGTTAAACCACTTTGGCTCCCAATGGGTTGCACTCCAAGAGCTCTCTTGGCTCTGTTACCTTCTGGGCAGCCCATCCCCATAGGGTCGCATTCCCTTTCCACCTACATTGTAGGATGCTCTCTCTCCTGCAGCTCTTAAATCTGATCCTTCTCCCTCCAAGTCATGTCGATTTTCCATCTCTTCTCTCTCTCCTGGCCCTAGTCCATGCAATCTAAAATTCCTACCTCTGTCTTTCTGCCCAGCCACTGGCTGTATGGCAATTCTTCATTATCAATCGAAGCCAGCTGGGGGCAGGGACCCTCAGGTCTGGAATCGCAGCTTTTAGGGAGCCAAAATAAGACAAAGCATTAGAACCAATCGGGAACAGTTGCAAGCCACCTAGGAACTGAACCCAGACCCTTGGCAAAAGCAACAGATGCTCTCAACCACTGAGCCATTCCTCCAGCCCTGTGCTGGATTCTTTTTAAATTTATTGACACATACATATACATACTGAGGTATCTTAGAGGACCCAAGTCTAAACAAGAACTTAATTTTATTTTATACACATTTTATAATGTAGCCTGAGGTAATTTATTTAATGTGTATGGTATTTGCATATATGACTGTGCATCATGTACATGCAGTTCCTGTGGAGTCCAGAAAAGGACATCAGATCCCCTGGGACTGAAGTTACATGGGTTGTAAGCCTCCTTGTGGATTCTGGGGATCAAACTAAGGTCCACTGAGTCATTATTCCTGCCCCTATTTGATTTTTTTTTTTTCTTAAAACAGGGTTGCACTTGGTAGCCCTCTTCTTGTTTGTTAGAAATACAGCAATCCTCCTGCCCCAGTCTCCCAAGTGCTGAGATTACAGGTGTGCACCACCACAACACCTGATTTATTCAGGCCCGGGGATCAGACTCTGGGCTTCTTAAGTGCCTAGTCAGCTAAGCTATCTCCCTAGCCTGGAGATATTCGCTCAAAGGGGGAAGGTTTGTTCCAGTTAACAGTTTTAGAGGTTTCAGCCTAGTCTCTGGGTCCTTTGGTTGAACAGTATAGCATGGTGAGACATGTGAAGGAGCAGCTGTGTTCAGTGATCAGAACGCAGAGAGGATGAGTCCAACATGCCCTCAGGGACACAGGGCTAGTGACCTCCTGCCTTCTTTTAGGTCCCACCCCCTAAAGACTCCTCCAGTTAGGCTTACGGTCTTTAGCTATGTTGTGTAAGTTTCCTCTGAGATTGAAACATTCCATCTTGCAGAAAAGCTCCTTGAGCAGGAAGGTAAACAACTCAAAATAGCTTCAGGAATTCCCTGAAACTGACCAGATTCACTAAGCCCCTCCCTGCAGGCTGTGCAGTGTGCTCCAGGTTCCCAGCTTTGTGAGCTGTCCTTCTTGCTGGGACTGGGCTTTGGTGATGCAGCTGTTTTTTGAGTAATTTCTGCTCCTTAGTAACCCCTCATCCATATTCCTGTAAGTAATCACAATAAAACTCATTGGTTCCACCAAATTAGACTTTGGTGATACCTGTACTTTGGTATGTCAAGGGTTCCCTAAATGGGATGAGTAGACATGGTTGTATCTCCTCAGGAACATTTTGTTACACAACAAGCTTGAAGGCCTTTGGGGGACATCAAAGATCCAAACCACAAAAGTTCCAAATTTTGTTCTGGTGAGATAAGTCACTCAAAAACATTCAGATTTTGCAGTGTTTTGGATTTCATATTTTTCAGGTTAGACTGGGTTAACAAGACACAAGAAACAGGAGCGAAATTCATTTTAAAAATCAGTTAGTTAGCCAGGGGCTGGCAACACATGCCTTCAATCCCAGTTCTTGGGAGGCAGGTGGATCTCTGTAAGTTAGAGTTCAGCCTGGTCTACAGAGTGAGTTCCAGGACAGCCAGGGCTACACAGAGAAACCTTGACTAGGAAAAACCAAACCAACCAACCAATCAGTCAGTCAATAAGTCAATCAATAGCAAACAAACAGTAAAAACATAATAAAGATAAAAATTGGGCTGGAGAGATGGCTCAGGGGTTAAGAGCACTGACTGCCCTTCCAGAGGTCCTGAGTTCAATTCCCAGCAACCACATGGTGGCTCACAACCAACTGTAATGGGATCTGATGCCCTCTTCTGGTGTGTCTGTAGATAGCTGCAGTGTACTCATATACATTAAATAGATAAATCTTTAATTAGGAGAGATGGTTCAGTGGTTAAGAGCATTTGCAAAGGATCTGGATTCAGTACTGAGAACCCACATGTTGGCTCACAACTTTAACCTCAGTTGTAGGGTATCTGATGCCCTCTTCTGGCCCATACAGGTACTACATGTATGTGACACTGCCTTACACTTAGGCAAAAACCACCCATACACATAAAAATAATTTTAAAAAAAGAATAAACACAGGTCTCTCCTTGGCTTGAAACTTGCCAAGTTGGTTAGGCCGACTAGCCACAGAGATCTGCTTGTCTCTGCCACACCAGCACCAGGACTGCCAGAACGTGCCACCATACCTGGCTTTTCCCATGTAAGTTCTGGGGACTGAATTTTGAGGTTGTACTAGAGTTTTACCACCTGAGCCATCTCCCCAGCCTGAGAAACTCAGCTCTTAAGTGGGGAAAACAGACCAGTGTCCTACTAGAAAACAGAACCTGATAATCCGGGAACGGAAGGACTTGTAAGAACATGTGCAGGTTAAAGGGGAGAAACAGGTGTGACCACTAGGTGGGCTGGCACGATGGCCATGCCCTGTGACATGGAAGCCAACCGGGGAAAGACGGTGTGTGTGGGTGGGTGTGGACGCATGTTATATGTAGATAACGAATGTGATTTTTTTTTTTTAATGCATCAGATCCCTTTATAGATGGTCATAAGTCACCAGCGTGGTTTTGGGAATTGAACTCAGGACCTCTGGAAGAGCAGCCAATGCTCTTAACTGCTGAGCCATCTCCCCAGCCCCATGAATGTAATGATATATATATATATATAATTTTTCGAGACAGGGTTTCTCTTTGTAGCCCTGGCTGTCCTGGAACTCACTCTGTAGACCAGGCTGGCCTCGAACTCAGAAATCCGCCTGCCTCTGCCTCCCGAGTGCTGGGACTAAAGGCGTGCGCCACCACTGCCCCGCTGAATGTAATATTTTTAAAAAAGATAGTGTGTGTGTGCATGCTCACCATTAGGGTGCAGTGCCTGCAGATGTCAGAAGAGGGCATTGAATCTCCTGGAATTGAAGTTACAGGTGATTGCGAACTACTGTGGGTGCTGGGAATTGAACCTAGATCCTTTGTAAGAAGAGCAAGTGTTCTTAGCCCCTGAGCTATCTTCCCACCCTACAATCGATTGATTGGTTGATTGATTTTGAGACATAGTTTCACTGTATAACAGCCCTGGCTATCCCAGAACTCACTGTGTAGAAAAGGCTAGTTTTGAATTCACAGAGCTCTGCCTGCCTGTGCTCCCTGAGTGTGAAGGTCAAAGGTGTTTGACACCAAGCCTGGCCCAGCCCATGCTTCTTAACTCTCTTATCAGTTTGGTCCTAATTGACTAGTCTGTGTGTCAGGCATGGCCTCTCATGCCCAATTCCTTCAGTCATGCCTGGCCTTCCTCTGCTGTCTTGGTATTTAGAGATATAAACTGGCAAAACCCAAGTGCTAGCAGCTAATCCAAGGTCTTGCTCTCGTCCCAGTCATGATGAATTGAATGAGCCCTTGTACCACGAGCCAAAATAACCGACTGCAGCATTTCTGTCAGAAAAAAATGAGCAGCTTTGGAAGTAGTGTGCTGACGGTTGCACACCATTGTGAACAGACCTCACAGCCCAAATTACACAGTCCCAAATGGTTGCATCTCTAGGACAGCGCAGCCGATGTCGTGTACCTGCTTTGGGGTGCAGACAGGACAATCAGAAGTTGAAAGCTATTCTTGATTTTGTGAGCTTGAAGGCAGCCTGGGCTACATGAGACTGCTTGAAAAACAAAACAAATGCAAGCAAGCAAATAAGTAAAGTAAGGTCAGGGAAAAAAGGAGGGGCTAGCCCCCTTGCCTAGAACACACAAAGCCCTGGGTTTGATTCCCCAACACTGCATGCACTGGGCACAGCATCACACCTACACCTCTGTAACTCCAACTCTAGAGAGACGGAAGCTGAAGAAACAAAAGTTCAAGGTTATCCTCAGCTGAATAGTAAGTTCCAGGCTAAATTGTGACACATAATATCCTGTGTCAGAGGAGGGGAGCCATCTAGAGACAGCACTTAAGTAAAAAACTTGAGAAAATCTAGCCAAGAAATGCAGAACCATATGGTATCTATCACTTCATTAGCTGTCTTATGAAGCTAATGCTTCATTAGCTGTCATTAATAATTACCATGTCTGTATATTTTCCTGCATTAGATATACCAATTACTATGTAGCTATGACCAAACTACCTGATTTAAAAAAAAAAAAAAAAAGATCTGACCTGGCAGCTGAAGGGCAGGCAGGCCCTGTCGGCCTGAGACCAACTCAGCTACCACTCAGTCCAGATCCAGCACTTTGAGTGCATCCACCCCAACATCTACTCCATCTATGAACTGCTGGAGCATGTGAAGAAGCCAGTCCTGCAGAATCAGAGCCACAGGATTACCATGATCAGCAGAGCAGGATCTACTAGAGGAGACTCAGCAATGATCCAGTTATTGATGGTGTGTCAGAAACTGGAAACTAGACCAATGACTCATTACAGCGAACATTTGCATGTAAAGCTCTTTGGGCAAACACACACACACACACACACACACACACACACACACACACACTATGAAGACAGCTGCAGTGTACTCATATAAAAATTAACCTTAAAAAAAAAAAGGATTTAAAAGAGAAGAGGGTTTACTCCATTTTATGGTTCCAGAGGGTCAGAGTCCATCATGGTAGGGGGCATGGCAGTAAGTGGCAGTCACAGTGGCAAGAAAGAAGATGAAGTAGTGAGGAGAGAAGGATGGCTCGGCAGTAAAGAGCACTGCCTGATCTGAAGGACCTGGGTCCAATTCCTAGTACACACATGGCAGTTCACAGCTCTCTGTAACTCCAGGGAGCTGTGAGCTGACACCTTCACAGACATGCAGGCACACATCAGTGCACATAAAAGAAAAATAAATTATTTTTTTAAAAAAAGAATCTGAAGTAAACTGGAGGTGATTTTGTTTTTTATTTGTGTCAAAGCCCATCCCCAGTGACATACTTCCTCCAGCAAGGCCACACCTGCTAGTCTTTCTCAAATAGCACCCCATCAATTGAGGACTGAGTGTTTAAATACCCAAAGTCTACAGAGGACATTTCTCATTTCAAACCTCCATAAAGTGAACACAGAAGAGGCCAGAGCCAGGTATAGCCTCCAAGAGCGTACATGCTGCTGACCTACTTCCACTGATGAGGCCTCACCTCCACTTCTTACCGCCTCCCAGTGGTGCCATCTATGGTGGTTTCAAGAGAAGGCCCCAGAGGTTCACACTTTCTTGACTGCTTGGTCCCAGTGAAGGGCATGGGAAGGATTGGGAGGTGTGGCCTTGGAACAGGTGTGGCTTTGTTGCAGATGTGTCACTGTGGGTGGCCCTGTGTTTCTCGTGTGGCCTGTCTAGCACCAGGGTCTGCCTGCCTCCATACTCTGTGCCACGATGACCCGCCCTTTAAAAATTGTAAGCAAGCCCCCAATTAAACGATTCCTTTTATAAGTTGCCTCGGTCTTGGTGTTTTGTCACAGAACAGTGACTAAGACACCATCATATTAAGAATCTATCAAGAGATTAACCCATCATTCAGCCAGATCCCTCATGATCTAATCAACTTTGGAAATAACCACAGAGACACACCCTGAGTCCTGTTACCAACATCATAGGACTTCCTCAAGCCAGCAGTTACAATTAACCATCAGAACGGCATGTTTGGTTTGGGATTCTGAAGCAGTTTTGGTGACTTATGATTTGTTGGACTACATAAAGGAAAATGAACCCAAACATAGACTTGCAGAGCTTGGGCCATATAAGAAAGCAGGCCCTCAGGAAAAAAGCAGAAGGAATGTGAGAACAGAAAGACAGACAGTCAAAGGTGCTGTAGCATGCATCGTGGGTGCTGGGAGAAGCAGGAGTTAGGGCTCTGGGATGGCTTATCAAGGTGAGGGTTTTACCCAGAGGCTGAGTGAACACTAAAGACTTTTAAGAATGGTTAAATGGTGTGGTTCGATGGCTCAGCAAGTGAAATGCACTTGCTGGGCAAGCCTGCTGACCTGGGTCTGACCCCTGGTACAAGAACAGCGCTGACTTCCAAAAGGTGTCCTCTGGCCTCTGCACAGGCACGAGTGTGCATCATACACGAATAGACACGTGATGCATGCACAGTAATAACTGTTTTAAAAATAGAAGGGTTTGCTGGGCAGTGGTGGCGCACACCTTTAATCCCAGCACTCGGGAGGTAGAGGCAGGCGATTTCTGAGTTGGAGGCCAGCCTGGTCTACAGAGTGAGTTCCAGGACAGCAGGGGCTACACAGAGAAACCCTGCCTCGAAAAACAAAACAAAACAAAACAAAAAAAATAGAAGGGTTTCTGGGTATGGTGGCACAAGCCCTTAACCCTAGAGCTCAGAAGGCAGAGGCAGAAGGATCTCTGTAATTTTTTTGTTTTTGTTTTTGTTGCTGTCCTGGAACTCACTCTGTAGACCAGGCTGGCCTCGAACTCAGAAATCCACCTGCCTCTGCCTCTGCCTCTGCCTCCCGAGTGCTGGGCCATGCACCACCACTGCCCGGTGGATCTCTGTAATTTTAAGAAGAGAAACATACTGAGACCTTGTCTCTAAAAACCAAAAACAAAGGGGGCAGGAGAGATGGCTCCAGGATTCAGAGCACTGAAAGCTTTTCCAAGGGACCCAGGTTCCTTTCCCAGCTCTCACATGGCTGCCCATAACTGTCTATACCTCCAGTCTTAGGGGATTCAATGCCCCCTTTTGCCTTCCATGGGCACTAGGCATGCAATGGTGCACAGATGTAGGCAAAACACTCATACATATAAATTAACTGTTTAAAAATACAAGAAAGGAAGGAAAGGGTTAAAAACAGGCCTGGGAATGTAGCTCAAGTGGTAGAGGAGTTTGTTGCCTGGCATGCATGAAGCCCTGGGCTGAATCAGCAGCACTGAACAAAATTGGCTTGGTGTGTGGATATAATCTCGACACTTAGGAAGCAGAGGCAGGATAGACTGTGAAGCTCGAGGTCCTCCTCAGCTACCTGGGAGTCATGACCAGCTTGTGTGCTACATGATCCCACAGAACAAATTGTTTAAAATGGCTTTATGTTATTTATATTTTATATCTCTCTGTCTCTCTCTCTCTCTGTCTTTCTCTGTCTCTCTCACTCTCCTCTCTTCAAGACAGGGTTTCTTTATATAGCTCTGGCTGTCCTGGATCTCACTCTGTAGACCAGGCTGGCCTCGAACTCAGAAATCTGCCTGTCTCTGCCTCTGGAGTGCGAGATTAAAGGCGTGCACCACACCTCTATCTCTCTCTTTAATCTAAAGAATATTAGCCTTCAGTACATTTTAAACACAGCTTGAGATTTAATTACAGGGAGCGACCTTGGCTAACCTTAGGAAGCCAGGACCAGTCTCCACAAGATTCAAAATCTGTTGGGCTGGGGGTGCAGCTCAGAGCACCTGTCTAAGCTGGCAAGGCTCTGGGTGCCAGCCCTAATACCACAAAACCGAAAACAAACAAACACAAAAAACCTATACAGCAAAAGCCAAATAATTTAAAACAAAGACGTTTTTCTAAGGAATACACCGAGTGAACTGAAGAGGGCGCAAAACTGCAGACCTTGACCGCAGCAGACGAGGATCACGGCCAGAGCTGTGAGATGTCTTCCTTCCCACACCGATTCTCATTGACTAGTTTAAAATGGTTGCCAAGCCATCGCCTGGCATTAGGAGAGCTATTCCATTTAGAGCAAGGAGGCGGCAGGGTGAGCCCCACAGGAACCCACACTGCTCTCCCGCTGCTCTTCCCAGGTCATTGCAGCTTTGGGACGCTGTCATCTGAGCAGACCCTGCTAGGGCAGGAGGGAGCTCTAAGCCCTGCTGTGCTGCTGCTCTTTTAATAGTTTAGCCTTGCTGGGGATGGAATCCATGACAAGCTAGGTAAACGCTCTCCCTGAACTGAGCTGAATCCCCAGTTCCCTTTTGACTCTGAAATTTAAAGTCCTATAATTCATCCATCCATCTATCTGTCCATCCATCCAATTTTTTTTTTTTAATTATTTTCGGTGCATCGGTGTTTTGCCTGCATGTATGCATGCATATTGAGTCCCCTGGAGCTGGACTTGACAGCTGTGAGCTGCCATGCCATGTGGGTGCTGGGAAATAAACATAGATCCTCTGGGCAGTGCTCTTAATCTCTAAGTAGTCTCTCCAGCTCCCCACCCCCAGTTTGTTTTTTGTTTGTTTGTTTTGAGACAGGGTCTCCCCTTGTCCCCATGAGACTACAGAATTCCCTCTTAGGATCAGGCTGTTCTCAAACTTGTGGTCCTCCTGCTTCTGTCTCCAGAGTGCTAGGATTATTTGCTAAAAATTTAGATCCACAAGTAACTGAATGTTCGGCATTATGGCAGGTACAAATACTGAGACGAACAAATGAAATCCACTTGTGTTCCCACTATGGAAGGGTAGTCTAGGAGAACACTTTAGACTTGATATCAGTTATATTTCACTATGAAAAGCACCTGCTAACCAAACCCTGACATGCCATTGGTTTTAGGTTATACTTATGTTTTGAATAAATTAAACTGGAAAAAATGCGTTTTTACAATTGCTGAAAAATGTTTTCATTTGTGGACAGGAAAGGGTTTTCAGGGTTTGGTTTTGGTTTTGCACATAAACCCTTTTTAATCTTTATGTGTTTCAGGCCAGGCATGGTGGCACACATCTTTAATGCCAGGACTGGCAGAGACAGTCAAATCTGAGGCCTATCTAACTGAGCTCAGGCTAGCCAGAGCTACACAGTGACAGTGTCACACACACAACAAACAATGTATGTGTTGTGTGAATATATGTCTTATGTGTGGGTGGCCACAGAGGCCAGAGGAGGGAATCCCCTGGTGCTGCCCACCGTAAATATCGGGAACTGACCTCTGGTTCTCTGGAAAAGAAGCAAGTGCTCTTAAACATTAAGAAATCTCTCAGGCTGGAAAGATGGCTCAGCGATTAAAGGCTAGGCTCACAACCAATTTTTTTTTTCTTTTTTGTTTTTTGAGACAGGGTTTCTCTGTGTAGCCCCTGCTGTCCTGAAACTCACTCTGTAGACCAGGCTGGCCTCAACTCAGAAATCCACCTGCCTCTTCCTCCCTGGGATTAAAGGCCACTGCCTGGCGGCTCACAACCAAAAATATAAGAAATCTCTCTAGGGCTAGAAAAATGGCTCAGTGGTTAAGAGCATTGACAGCTCTTCCAGAGGTCCTGAGTTCAATTCCCAGCAACAACATGGTGGCCCACAACCTTCTATAACAGAATTTGATGCCCTCTTCTGGTGTGTCTGAAGACAGCTACAGTGTAGTTGTCATATATATAAAATAAATAAAATCTTAAAAAAAAAAAAATCTCTCCAGCCCCTCATAAACTTTTCATAAGTATTTATAGATTGGATTGTACATCACATTTACAGATAAGAAATCCATCTAGGTTCAAATAACAACAAAGCTACTCTGCTTTGAGAAATGGAAGCCCCTCATGGCCTTTCTTGCTCCCTGGCCATCTTGGTGGCTGATCTTGGTTGGGGGTTGTCCTGCACCTAAGGCAGGAAGATGGTGGCCACAAAGACGACGGAAAAAGTCTCTGGAGTGGATCAACTCTAGGCCCCAGCTTGTTATGAAAAGTGGAAAGTACGAGCTGGGGCACAAACGGACCCTGAAGCCGGTCAGGCAGGGCAAAGCGACGTTGGTTCTCCTCGCCAACAACTGCCCAGCTCTGAGGAAATCTGAAATAGAATACTATGCCATCTTGGCTAAAACTGGTGTCCATCACTACAGTGGCAATAATATTGAATTGGGTACAGCGTGTGGAAAATACTACAGAGTATGCACACTGCCTACCAGTGACCCAGGTGGTTCAGATATTATTAGAACCAGCATGTCAGAACAGACTGGTGAGAAGTAAACCAAGACAGTTTTCCTTTAATAAAACTTTGCCAGAGCTCCTTTTGAACAAAAAAAAAAAAAAAAAAAGGAAGCCTCTCATGAATTTTATACCCTGAAACAGAAGACAGGATATAGGTTACCTCTTAGACACTTGAAGTGTGTGCAGCACCATCTGACCCCTCATCTTTGTGGGGCAGAACCCACATATGACCCTCCCCCTCTGTTAGGTCAAAAGCATTAGCTATATAGGGTAATAACCATCAACAAATACAGAAAGGCATTAGGACACGAAGTGGAAGATACATAGAAAATCTCGTTTCTTCCAGAATACAGCAACAAGAACTGGGGAGACTGCTTAGCCAGGAAAGGCACTTGCTTCTCAAGTCCCCAAATCTGAGTTTAATCCTTCACTTTGAAGACTCTGAGCCTGGCTTATTAACTTTAATATCTGAAGTATTTGCTGCTGCTTAATCTGCTTCTCTCCTAAAGAGATCTTTATAGTGTTATGTAAGCAGCACCCAAGAGCCAGCTGTGGTGGCTCAATCTTGTAATTCCAGCATTCTGGAGACTGAAGGAAGAGGGTGCCTCTGGACACCAGCTAGCCTGAGCTATAACCTGAGACACAGAGACTCTGGCTCAAACAAAGAAGAAAGCACACTAAGAGCAGTTAAGAAAAAGCACAAAGAGAAAAGCAGATCTTGGTGAGTTGAGGGCCATCCTGGTCTACATAGCAAGTTCTAGGCTAGACATGGATATATAGTAAGATTCTGTCTAAAAAGAAAGAGAAAGAGAGAGAGAGAGAGAGGGAGAGAGAGAGAGAGAGAGAAGACTAATTAGACCAAACTGGCCTCAAAACTCCTGGGACCTGACTGCTGTGCTGTGATTAAAAATGTGTGCAACCTGTGCCTGGGCCAGAAGCTGAGCTTTTTATGTGAGAAAACTTTTTTTGGACAATTTACATTAATGAGGAATGGCTATATCATAACTCACTATATCATTTACTCACTAGTGATCAGATACTGAGTTACCATCTTCCCAGTGTTATCGAATTACCGAAAAGGACACTGCCAGTGTTAGTGAATTGGATTTAGGTGTGTGAACCCTTGTATACAAGAGGATCTTCAAACTCTTCCATTCATTATTACAAGTTACAAAAATACTCAGCCTTCTACCGAATAATTATCCATCAGTAAATCCTAAATTGTGTGTGGTGGCATACACACCTTAATCCCATCACTCTGGAGGTGGAGGATCAAACACTCAAGGCCATGCTTGCCTATAAGGGGAGTTAGGGATATGTGCAATCGTGACTCAAAACAATCTATCCTGAGGAAAGGACTTTTATCAATGATGATTGTACATTGCACGTACTCTTGCTATGGAAAAACAACCTCCCCATACAACTAGAACAGAATTTAGAGAAACATAGTAGGAATGTGGTTATGTTGTCAGAAGGGAAGCATTTTTTCCCCCATCAGGTGAGAGACCTGGAAGTCCTAAGTTGAAGTGATTCTTCCATCTCGGCATCTCAAGTAGCTGGGGCTACAGGCACACTACTGTGCAAAGTGAAAAAAGATGATTCACACAAAAAATGGTGTGTGTGTGTGTGAAGATGTAGTTGAGTGGTGGGACTGGTTTGCCCAAAGCCTCTCTAGCATGCATGGCTCCTCCCATATATCTAATCATAAACCAATGAGTGTAAGTCATCTAATAAGACTAGGGACCTCAAACAGTGTGAATTAACTAAAGAAGAGTACGTTCTTAGTAATCTGTCTCATGTCTCAAGACCATGTAAGGGGGAATGTACATGCTAAAGCAAACAATCTACCACTAAGATTTCTCTCGCCTTCTTTTTGAGACAGGTTTTCACTAAATTTCCCAGGCTGCCTTGAACGCACTCTTGCCCAGGCAGGTCTTGAAGTTGCTGTTCTCCTGGGCTGGGCTTGTATTCTTGCTTTTCACCTACCTCCTGGCCTGGAGACTCGGGAGTCTCACTTTTCGATGATCTAAGCTACTGTTTTCCGTCTCCTCTAGACAGATCCTTTGCAGGTGAGGTCATGCCCCGTTATTCTCCCAGCCTGTTTCATTTGAGTTTCCCTTACACCTGAAGGTTCACCTTACACAGCTCCTGTTGCTCTCTTGCTGAAGGCTTGTGATGCCCTTCTACTTAACACTCTTGCGCAATCTTAAAAGGTCCGAGCTCTGCACCGTCTCTGCACTTTTCCTTTGATGACCCCCTTTAAAAAAGAAAAAAAAAATCAAACTGTCCAAACTGGATTTAGTTTCATCAATATTGTACTTGAAAGAAAAACGTATTTTTGCCTGAACCCTCTTGTGATGGCATTCAGAGGCTTACCAACCATGGCACCGCCCAAACAATAACACTCTTATTGTTAATTTCTACCAGGTCCGGGCAGGGTAGATTAGTCAAATCCGGAGAGACTCGGGATATCATCCGTATCCTGCTGTGTTGCTGAAATTCTCTTAATTTCACCCATTTACCTCTGTAAGTGCACACGGGATGACCCGGGGGTGTCTCCACCAGGGAGAGGCACGTCGGTCGGGCGCAGCGCTCTGGGGCTGCGTCCTTCGCGCACCTGGTAGTCTCAGCCTTCACTCGCGAGGCGCAGCACAGAGAGCGCTTCTCGTGCGAGGGCCCGCGGCCTTGGGAAGGCGAGGGGTTCGCAGAGTGCGAGTTCGTTAGGCAAAGTGGGGTACAGGACTAGCTCGGGCACTGGCAGCCCATGTGGGTCGGGGACTGATCCTCTAAAGCGGACAGGTAAGGGGACTGGTCCCAGGAGCCCCACGGTGATCCGGGCTTTGGGCGCAGGGGCGGGGCGGTACCGAGAGGAGGCTTGGCACAACCCGGTCCTCCAGCTCGTACGCGTTCTGGGGAGAAAGGACATGGCTTCCTTTTCCTCGTGCTGTCTTTCAAAACTGACAGGATGAAAAGCTGTGGATTAAGGGTAGAACAACCGCCCCTGCAAACCTGAACGAACCTGGATTACTACCCAGTCCCTGCTGGGAACTGATTATCGCCATTCCCCTCCCCCACTCCGGCGGGTAGGTCTATAAAACCGTTTGAAGGCAGACGCATGCGCATTTGGTAAAACGATAAACCGCTGAGACGCCAAGCGCAATAATGGCAAAAAGGCGCAGGCGCAGAAAAAAAAAAAAAAACCTCGGTCAGTTTACGAAGAGGGCTGAGCCCAAACACATGCGTGTAATAATAGGACGGCGGGAGAGTTCGGTTTTTCTTAATACGCATGCGTCCAATCTCTATGTGACGCAAGTGGGGCGGGGCCGGCAACAGGGTGCGCGTGCGCAGAACTTGCTCGAAGGGCTTTATTTAGGCTGCGCAGGCGCTCGCTTATCATTTCTCCTCAGCCACGCCGAGGCTTTGTGTGGAGGTGAGTGGTCTGTCTTCGTTTGCTGCCAGAGCACTCCACGGACGCCTGTTTTGGTGACGATTGCTTGTCCCTGAACTTAGGTTATAACCTGAGGGGCCGTGGCAAGCTCAGGCTGCCCCTGAGAGCCGCGAGTGTGTCGCCGGCGTGGCAGCGCCGCCTAGGCCTGCAGGCCGCGCCGCTTCTATTGTGTGAGATGTCTGAGGAGGCGGAGCGGAAGCGGCGGCCGCCATTTCCTTGTCTCCACCATGGCTGTAGGCCAGGGTCTTCTTAGCTTGGAGCCTCAGTACTGGGCGCACAGAGCATCTTTGGGGATCGGGTCGCTAGCCGAGACCGCGTTGCATGCTTGAATCTCCGGGGTCAAGGCATCTTCACGGGCGGGGCTCCCATCGCGGCGCCGGTATCCCGCCGGGCGCCTTGAAGTGGGAGGGCCATTTAAATGACTATTTCTCAGACGTGTTCTTAACACCCCACCCCCTCCCCGCAGCCCTGCAGTCAGTTTCGACGCCAGGATCAGCGAAGAGACGATGATGCTGGGAGCAGAAGGCGGAGAGGGCTTCGTGGTGAAGGTCCGGGGCTTGCCCTGGTCCTGCTCCGCGGATGAAGTGCAGCGGTTTTTTTCTGGTGAGTTGAGGCGGGAGTTGTCAGTGCAGCGGGTGGCTGGGCCGGGCTGGGGGCAGGTGGGGCGGGGCGGGGCGGGGCGGAGCGGACCTCACAGGCGCCCCCTAGCGAGTCGCGGGCACAAGCGGTTCCCCAGGCGGCTCGCGCTCGGCTGGCAGCTGTTACGAAATGGTAATTGCGAAATCTCGCCCCCCTTCTCCCTTGGGGATGCTGGTGGTTCTGCTGGATTTTTTTTCTATAACTTTTTCGGTCTCTAAGCACCAATCTGCATTCTGGAGTTGTCTCTAAGAAAAATTTAAGTAGGGAAAGATGTGATTTATTTCTTCCTCAGTCTTGGAAAAAAAAATTGAGCAGTAGTTGGACAAGTGATGGTAATTCGCCCTTGAAGCACCACTGCACTTGTTTACATATATTCACTTGAAAAGAACGGGCATTCTGCTTCGGAAAGTTCCTTTTTCCCAGTTAGGTTTTGGTCTTTGAATTCACGCTCTACATCTAGTTACTTATAATCTGGCTCCGTTTACAACTGAGAACCCTGAAACCAAGGAAGTTTTATTTATCACTGTAGAGTCTCATTTTTCAGTATGTAAGCTTTCTGAATAATTCCTATCAGAATCTTGTTCCCACTGTTGTCAGAGAAGAAAGGTGTATTTTGAAAAAATTGTAAGGTTTGTAAAAAGGTACTTGTAGTGTTGACCTTAGTATCTGAATTTAGCTGTGGTAACAGAAAACGACCTGTAAAACGAGACCCAAGTGTATACTGGAAGCAATTGCAGGGGGCAGTTGCCATCTGGGTTTGAGTTGATCTGAGCATCTTGGAGCCTTTAGTTGTTAACATTGATCCCCTTTGAGGTGAGTATTGAGCTGGAGTTTGGATTTGAATGAGAAATTGTTATGTGGCTGCAGGTAGAGGAAAGCTGACATGGTGCCACCAGAAAATGCTGTGAAGTCACGAGATCCAGATAAGATTATTCTGAGACACTGTACAGAGAGATGGTTAGTGGATATTTAGAGGCAAGGTGGTAGCTTCATTTGAACTATTTTTGAGTATTGAGTTACCTTGATGGATTAGGAATGTATTCTGTATATGAGGTAATTTGGTGGTGTCATGGTTGGTCAGTTTAGTCTTTAGGTGTGGTGTTTTTGTGAGGACACAGATATGCATTTTATCTGTATCACCCAGAGATGGCTTTAAATTCTGTATTAAGCATTATTTTCTTTCCAGACTGCAAAATTCAAAATGGGGCCCAAGGTATACGTTTCATCTACACCAGAGAAGGCAGACCGAGTGGCGAGGCTTTTGTTGAACTTGAATCAGAAGATGAAGTCAAATTGGCCTTGAAAAAAGACAGAGAAACTATGGGACACAGATATGTTGAAGGTTTGATTTACATTGCCCTAGTAACAGTAAACATTTAAACACATAGAGGTCTTACCCCTTCTGAATTTTAGGTATTTGACCGCATGGAAATGGTCATCTAAGGGAGTTTATGGCAGCTCCTCCTAGTTATCTAAAAACCCAGGAAATCTGAACTTTGTTCTCTAACTTAATTGACTAATTCTAAGCACCTCTTTCAGTATTCAAGTCAAACAACGTTGAAATGGATTGGGTGTTGAAGCATACTGGTCCAAATAGTCCTGATACGGCCAATGATGGCTTTGTACGGCTTAGAGGACTCCCTTTTGGATGTAGCAAGGAAGAAATTGTTCAGTTCTTCTCAGGTATGTAGTCCTGTTTGTTGCTGAGCAGTGAGGTATGGCAGCTTCTGGCGACATGATTTATTTTAGTATTAGTGTACTTAAAAGTTGAGTAGTCTAGGTACTTAAAGTAGGCTGTTGAATATATGTTGTTGAATTCACATTTTCTTCCTGGAGACCTTCAAATAACTTAAGCCCATCTTAAAGGTGGAAATTAGAAGTATTTCCAAAGTGTTAACTTTGCCTATATTTAGTATTGTAGTTCAGAGTAGACCTTTGAGGATTCTACTCAGCCATCTTAACTACTTCCTCATATTGCTGTTTAGCAAAGTACTTCAAGTTAAAGGTAAGCTCTTTTAACATTAGATTAGCGTGAGTTTAGATTAATTTATGGTGTTTGTTGTAAGATAAATTATTTTCCGTCATGGGACCAGAAGTATTTTAGTAAGTGTAATTCTCTGTATGAAAAATTGTTATGAAAGGAACTTTAGGCTTAGCTAGCCTTTTAGAAGTCAAAAAAAAAAAATTGTAGCAGGAGTAGGTTGAATGCTTGTAGTCTCTTTGAAAACAGTATAGAAGTTTTTGAAGTTGTTCTGGGCCTAAAGTATTTGAATGTTTTTATGTTGAAGAGCTGATAGGATTGCATGCGTAGCAGAATGTTAAATCTTATATACTTTAAGTACTATTAATACTCATGATGACATAAACAGAATTAATCAGAAATCTTCATAGTTTTTAGCATAGTATGTATTAGAACTTTGATTATAGAACTTTATATATGTATCAATTTGTAATATTTTGTAGTTTGAAATCAAGTCTGTTTTGTTTTATCTAAATTGGTGAGAATTGAATGCTATCTGTCAACGTTAAATATGAACATAATTTCATATCTTCTAGGAAAGTGCTTTAAGGCCTTTTTGTAAGCTTGGGAATGTATCCACGGGAAGGATTTTTCATAGACGGAATTTCCAGAAGTGAATCATACTACTGTTAGAACATAAGAGTGCATGATTGCTTTGTAGATAGTTATTGTTGAAAGTTTAGTTTGTATGTTTGTCAATTATGATTCTTAATGTTTTCAATTTTTACATAAACTGTTTAACTGTGTAATTTTAAAATTGAAGTTCCAATAACTTAAAAGAATTGAAATATATGAGGTTAAAAGGTATCTTATTTTACTTAAACTGTTATTTTTAATGCTTAAAAAACTTTAAAGTTCTTGTATAATTCTATTAAGATGCATAGATTAAAATGTTTTTAATGTTGAATTCTTAATGCACCCTCTGGAGTATAACTTTTTCTTTCTTTACTGTATATACTGTGCCTTGGGTGTGTTAAGAATTGAGTTATACTTTGTAATAGTGGAACTTCTTATTATTGCAATGCATATTTTAAGAGTACTTGTTGAAAGCATACCATTCACCTAAAGTTAAAATTCTGGTTTATTTAAAGCTATAAGAAGAATCATTTCTGGGCTTGTGATGTTAATATTGCCCCCCTACTGGGGTTATTTGTCCTTGGGTTGAAGGGTTGGAAATCGTGCCAAATGGGATAACATTGCCGGTGGACTTCCAGGGGAGGAGTACGGGGGAGGCCTTCGTGCAGTTTGCTTCACAGGAAATAGCTGAAAAGGCTCTAAAGAAACACAAGGAAAGAATAGGGCACAGGTGGGGATGGATGGTTGGTTGGATTTGTCACTTTTCTTATGGTAAACAATTAAATCCATATTCTCTCTGCTTAGAAGGAGGAAATTACCCATTTCCTATTCCCAGTTAATTGATAATCTGCTGTGACTTCTAAATTTTCATAGTTCATGTATTTCATTCAAATTAAATTTTAGGCTTTAAAATTATCTCCAGTTTATTTGGGCTATCTTTACAATTTTGTAGGACTCTTAGTTTATTAACCCCAATCAATAGAGTTGAGAGACTATGGCTTTAAATAATTACTACAAACCTGTCTTTAGCTGTAATAACACCCATATAGGAAATTAATATTACCATAAGAAAATGTGATACTTTCTGATCTTGTTTTTAAAGTTGAAATGCAACAAACTTTTTCTTGCTGTATAAATATTCTGCATATGTATTAATAAGCATAGCTTTCAAGAAATTGTCACAAAGGGTTTTATTCTCTTTGCTTGTGACTATTTTTCATTGAAGCATGCGCTTTTTTTTTTTTTTTACCTATGCTGATTCCTACTAAAAGCATAGGCTGGGTATTGGCGAAAGGAAGTGTGTAGTGTGGGCTAGACTGTTGGTGGAGGCTGGCTTTTTAGCCCACTTGCTACACATACTGCCAAAGGA
Source organism: Rhynchomys soricoides (assembly GCA_019843965.1). NCBI lineage: Eukaryota > Metazoa > Chordata > Mammalia > Rodentia > Muridae > Rhynchomys > Rhynchomys soricoides. The sequence goes on along the minus strand of JADRCH010000166.1, from coordinate 711,829 downwards.
GTTGAAATAATGAAAGTTGAGTGGAATTATTCCCTCCTAAACCATTTACTTAACAATACTCCTCTCTGCCTCTAAGGCTGGGCTCTGCCTCAGAGGAGTTTGTTTTCTTTTTTTGTATAAAGTTTAAATAGTCTTTTGAGTGAATTTCTGGTCATTGCCTATACAAATGTAAGAAATCTGGCTTTAAATATTAGTCAGTTTCATGGCTATGACTAAATTGTTTTTCTTGTATAACTAAATAATTTTATGACATGAACTAAATGTTTTCTCTCCCCTCCCCATTCCCCTTCCTTTTGGACACTGCTTTAGGTATATTGAAATATTTAAGAGCAGTCGAGCTGAAGTTAGAACTCATTATGATCCACCACGAAAACTTATGGCCATGCAGCGGCCAGGTCCCTATGACAGACCTGGGGCTGGCAGAGGGTATAACAGCATTGGCAGAGGAGCTGGTTTTGAGAGGATGAGGCGTGGTGCTTATGGTGGAGGTGTGTATGTGCTGTTATATGCTGAACCAGTTTCTTTTGTGTAGGTTTGTGTGTGTGTGTGTGTGTGTGTGTGTGAGAGAGATTAATTGTACTTTTTATATCTTTCAGGCTATGGAGGCTATGATGATTATAATGGCTATAATGATGGCTATGGATTTGGTTCGGATAGATTTGGAAGAGGTAAGGTAAGAATTGAATTTCTCAATTGAAGGATACTTACACACTTGTCCATCTAGACCTCAATTATTGTTTTTCAGGAATGTCTGACCACAGATACGGGGATGGTGGCTCTACTTTCCAGAGTACAACGGGACACTGTGTACACATGCGGGGGTTACCATACAGAGCTACTGAGAATGACATTTACAATGTAAGTGTTCAAATAATAAATTCACATGGGATAATTCAGTACAGCAGTAAAAATATATGGGGTGATCCTCATACATTGAGATTTTAAAAAGTTAACTAGGGGGCTAGAGAGATGATTCTTCCCTAGAGAGGTCCTGAGTTCAATTCCCAGCAACCACACGGTGGCTCACAACCATCTGTGATGGGATCTGATGCCCTCTTCTGGTGTGTCTGAAGAAAGCAATGGTGTGCTCATATACATAAAGTAAATCTTAAAAAAAAAAAGCTAATGTGAAATAACTTCTATTTTTAGTTTTTTTCACCACTCAACCCTGTGAGAGTACATATTGAGATTGGACCCGATGGCAGAGTAACTGGTGAAGCAGATGTTGAATTTGCAACCCATGAAGATGCTGTTGCAGCTATGTCAAAAGATAAAGCAAATATGCGTAAGTGTGATTAAAGCATTTGTAACCTCAGGCAGTTGAGTGACAAGCATTTAGAGTAGAATAAATTAGGGAATATATAGAAAAGATTTGATCTCTAGTGGAGTAATGTGGTTGTACTGAAGGAAGCTTCATGTGGTTTATTTTTTTTTTTGAAACCTATTTTGGGATTTGTGATAAAGATATAATTTTGAAGTTTGCCCTTCATTGATATGATAGTTCAAAGATGAGTATTTTAAAAGCTAGTTCTTAACTAACATGGGAATTTTTCTTTTTGCCAAAACATTTGTGATTCACAAATTACTTTTAAATTGCTTAACTTGTTTTCTTTTACCAACAAACATTTTCAAACTTTTTTTTTTTCTCATTTCAGAACACAGATATGTAGAACTCTTCTTGAATTCTACAGCAGGAGCAAGCGGTGGTGCTTACGGTAGCCAAATGCTAGGAGGCATGGGTTTGTGTAAATATCACTTTAGTGTCTTTTTTTTAAAGCTAACCTTGTATGCCTTTTCTCTCATTTCAGAACACAGATATGTAGAACTCTTCTTGAATTCTACAGCAGGAGCAAGCGGTGGTGCTTATGGTAGCCAAATGATGGGAGGCATGGGCTTGTGTAAATATCGTTAGTTTTTTTAAAAACCAAAACATTTATATCTGTATAAGTAGATAATGTAAGCTAAGTTTTAATATATATATTTAATTAGTTTAGCATAAGAGTTTGTTAGCATAATAATTACATAGGGTACAATTATCTTAAGCTAGGAAACAAATGTAGGCAGAGATATTTAATTGAACAAATTTTGTAGTTGATGTATTAGTTACTAAAATCTTGTAACAAGGCTGCTTAGGTAGATTACTCAAAGTAGATATAAGCACTTCTGTTTGGGGGAGGGGACTATTGACTATTACATTATCTGACTATAAAGTTTAAGTCTAAAATACTTAGTAAAATATAGGATTAAAAATTTAGTTGGACATAATTAGGTGTTAACTGATAGCCTGTATAATGACATATCTAAATATATTTTGAGCTAAGAAGGAACCCTGTTAAACTAAGTTTCATAAGATGGTCACAAAATGCCTCTAAGGAATCATGTGTATTTAGTCCTTAACCCTTTGGTTTATAAAACATTTGACTAGCTCATACGATCAATATAAAGGTTAATCTGGTTATAGACAATTGCAATCTTGTCATAGATAATAGGCAGAAGGAGACAGTAATATAAGAGCAAGACTGGAAAATTATAGTCATAGAATTACAAGCCCGGTACCACCAGGTACCACATTGGATAAGGAACAAAGCTCTAATGTTCTCTTAACTTAACAGCAAACCAGTCCAGTTACGGTGGCCCAGCCAGCCAGCAGCTGAGTGGTGGTTATGGAGGTGGCTATGGTGGCCAGAGCAGCATGAGCGGATATGGTGAGTGTTTTTTCTCATATACTTAGAGTAGATTTCTTTAGTTGGGGGTGATAAACAGTCTCCTTTTAAAAAGAAGAGAGTGGGATATTAAATGTTACATTTTTTTATTATAATTCTTGATAGCTTAATTTGCAGAAATAGTCATTGGGGAGGAGGAGGATATGTTCTAATCATTGCAATTTTGGAACACTATCAAACCAGAAAACATCTGTGCTTATTAAAATAAACATTAATTTGCTTTTCTGTTGTAGCATTAATTTTTGACAGAGGGTGATTCTTAAATATTTAGAATGGTGGTTGGGGTCAGGACAGTATTTTACTAGTTGACTAACTTAGGGATGGTGTTTTTTTGTTTTTTGTTTTTTTTTTTTTCAAATTGGTCTAAAGAATGGTGATTTTGGTATTATAGTCTTACCCTACAAAATCCTTTTGCAGACCAAGTTTTACAGGAAAACTCCAGTGATTTTCAATCAAACATTGCATAGGTAAATATTTTCTCAAAAAATATAATTTAAATTCCCAATAGCAAATATTGATAATGTTGTGATAACACTTTCTATAGCAGTCAGTGACTCTGACTTAACTCCATGAGGCTGCCATTTTGGGCACAGTGAATTGTCTTTAGCCCAACTTTTGTCCTTTTACTTTTGCTCACCATGAATAGACAAAGCAAAAGACTTCCCCTCTGCTCCCTATTCATACATACCATTCAATGGACACATAGTACATGTTTATGATACAGTTTTTAAAAATGCTTTGTGTACCTTTAAAACAAAGTAATTTTGCAATTTTTGAAAAACACTAGTTTTCCTTTAAACTTAAATTTCCACGTTGATCCTGAAGAATCCACTTAATGGTAACACAAGAATCTGGAAAGTTGGTACTGCAGAGAAAAGGGTTTAATTGAGATTTGTTTGGAGTCGGGATTCCCTTTTCCCAGACAGCGTCTTCACCACTCGGACAGCAGCCATTTGCACTCGTATACCTTTTAAATTCTTTTCTTGGAATGCTATTTTATTTTACTGATTATTTAGCAACATTCCTAACTAGTCACATGAATCTCTTTACAGGTAGCGAAGGAGCAGTGAACAACAGCTACTACAGTAGTGGAAGCCGAGCATCTATGGGTGTGAATGGAATGGGAGGGATGTCTAGCATGTCTAGTATGAGTGGTGGATGGGGAATGTAATTGACTTTGATCACTGACTCTTGGTCAAAAAGAAATTTTTTTTAAAACCCTTCAGTTTAACAGTTTTTGCAATCCAGACTTGCGGTTTTATGCCTGCTCTCTTAAGTGAACATTGGCATTGCTCAAAGAAGGTTCAATGTTGAACATAGTCACCTAGGATGATAGGGCAAAGTTGAGCGAACTGTAACTGTTAAACTTAATTCCTAGCTTTTCTCTAGTTACTGTAGGATGTACGTAAGCAGTAAGTGTATTTAGGTTAAAGCAGTTGAATTATGTTAAATGTTGCTCTTATACATACATACATTGAACACTGATGCATGTTGAAAAGACATGCTTTTTTGTAAAACTATAGGAGCTGCGTCTACAATTAAAAGTGAAACATTTGGCATGTTTGTTAATTCTAAATTCTTTTGATAACCTGTAAGGCACGTGAGTTTAAAGCTCTTTTTTCTTTTTTTTAAGTTAATGGAGAAATTTTGAGACGCAATACCATTACTTTTTAGGATTTTTGGTCTTGGTGTTTGTATGAAATTCTGAGGCCTTGATTTAAGTCTTTCATTGTATTGTGATTTCTTTTTAGGTGTATTGCGCTAAGTGAACCTTGTCAAATAAATCTTCCTTTTAAAAGCTACACTTTGTGCTTTAGTGTCCTGTGGACTTGGTGTTCTATTCCTGCCAGGGGTATTGGTCTACCTTTCCTGCTATGACAAACAGGCTGGCTAGCTGAGGCTGCTAGCAGTTCAGATGTCTTCAAACTTCCAGTGTGCAAGAGGGTTGTTTTGGGTGGCCTGGCTGCTCGTCTGAATGGTCTATATATATGCTCTACATGTACACGAGGCTTACAAGTACCAGTACTCAACACTGGCTCGCCAGTATGGCTGAAACAAGTGCCAGAGCAAAGGTGCAAGGCAGCTTATACCTGTGATGTTCATAGACGTTTTAACAGGCTGGGGCTTTTCTTCATTTCCATGTGTACCCTATGTCTCAAACCAGCTTCCTGAGTGCTGGTTAAATGTGTGTTGTGTACGTTGCCATCTATTGTGTTTCTCTTGTCCCCAGGACCTTAACACCTAGCCACAGGTTCTATATCCTTAGCCCTCATGCTTTTGGAATTTGAAAGGTTTGTGCTGAAAGCCTCATCCACTTGGAAATATGCCATCACTCTTAAACCACCTGAGTTGAAGCACTAGGAAAAAGTTGTGTGGGGGTGATGGTGGTACAGCCTGTTCTGAGTTCCAGGATAGCCAGAGAAACCCTGTCATTCCCCACCCCGTCCCTGGGGGGGGAAAAAAAAACCCCAAAACTTGGAGACAATCTCACTGTGTAGCCCTGGCTTTTAGAAGCAGAACCAATTCCTGCAGATGTCTTCTGATCTCCATTTGCCAGATGGTATACCCACATTCACAAGGAAAATAACCCTTAAAAATTCAGTGCTGGGCTTAGTGGCACATGCCTTTAATACAAGCACTAGTAAGGCAGAGCAGAGGCAGGCAGATCTCTGACCTCTAAAGAAATGCTGTGGCCACTGCACATAAATGTAATAAACTTGTCTATTTGGCTATGTTCTGCATTTCAGCTAGAGCAGCATTACTATGGAGTACCTGTGGAAGGTACAAGCTAGATCAGGCACTGAAGCTCTTGAATTTGGTATAAAATTCTGCCTTAACCAGGCAACTAAATATTGGTAACTTGGGACTTGGATCCATTGTGAAAAAGTAATTATGTTACTTGGTGTGGAGTTGAAGCTGAGGAAAGGATAAGGGAGAAGAAATTTGAGTTGAACAGCATGTATGTGCTAGGTGTTGATGGGACTTGATGTATTTTTACTGAAGGATCAGCAGTGTGGAAATGGGAGGTGTTACCCTGGGTTTTGTTTTTGTTTTTTTGTTTTTCTGTGCACAGATGAAGTGACACATAAGTTAAATGGCTTGACTAATGCTCCCAGCAAGCTGGAGGTGTGAACTTCGTGGGTCTTGAGATTAGAAAATGGGCATGGGCTTGGAAAAGGAGCGGACTCCTTTGGCTGTTTTTCACTGTGTCTGCTTTCTCACTGAGTTTAACTGAGCTTGGGAGCTACTCAGGCCTGATTTTAAAGCCTGATGTACAATCTTTGCTATGGGACTTGGAGTAAATGGGGGTTGGGGAAGAGGTAGGGCCCTAAACATCCTCTTGTTTCTCATCTGCAAAACATGGAAGATCTAAAAGTAAAGCATGAGTACCAGTACTGATTGAAATGGGAGGCAGGAGATTCTGGACAATAAACAACCAGGTCAGGGAATTGGTAAGCAGTGAAGGTGTCATTTGTGAACAAGGGATTAGGTATAGAAGTGTTGGCAAAGTATGAGGGGTGGCAGACAGGTAGATTGACTGCTGTGTGGCTAGATGTTACAATACTTACTCTAACCTTCAGAGTCAGGCCAGCAAGATGGCTCATTGAGTAGAGGTGTTTACTGCCAAGCCTAATGACCTGAGTTTGATCCCTGGACACCACATGGTGGAGAGAACTAGTTAACTCCCATCTGACATGTACTGTGGCACTTTTCCCCCATGTCTGCCCAAAGAAGTCTGAGAACATCGGCCTTGGGAGAGGAATATGTGAACTTAAGGAAGATGGACAGTCTATATGGACATAGATGTCTGCTAGCACTGCAAGTCTCATAGCTACAGGGTCCCAATGGATGGCTTAGCTTTGCCATAGTGTAGAAGTACCTGTATAGCCAGTTTTCAGTAAACTATTGAGATAACCCAACATCTATAAGATAGGCTTTGTATGTTTTGTTGGACATGGTGGCAAAAGCTTATAATTCTAGTACTTGGGAGGTGGAGGCAGGAGGATAAATAAGTTCAAGGCAAGTCTTGGCTACATTTGAATTTGAGACCAGACCAGGTTATTTGAGACTTTGTCTCAAAACAAAAAGATTGTTATCCATCTGCCCTTTTGAAAGCTCAGTGTTTGAGTACTTTCAAGGCAGGCTAAGAGGCTGTACAGTGGTCATTATTGGCTCATTTCAACTTGACTGCAATGTGGATGTAACCCCATTTTAAGTCAGGCATCTGTGTAAGTAACTCACTTGGACTTTGGTGACAGGCTTTGGTTCACCTGGGTGGAGCAGCCTGAGTCCAAGTAACAACACAACAGCTGAAGAGCTCAAACCCAGCAGGCCCTCCTCCCCAGTCCTTGCTGAGCCCTCCACAGGCAAGCTGGAGGCCAGCACTTTGTCTGTACAAGAGTGAAAAATAGAGGATTTTATTGCAGAGCTGACAGTAGGTGTCGACAGGGGCATGATGGCAAATGCTGGATGCTGAAGCAGACAAGGCACACTGACAGACCCATCAGGTTCAAAGCACAGCATAAATCAAGGTTTCTGTGGGATGGGTGTAGGAAAGAGAAAGGATTCTGTACTAGTGCAACTGCTGCACAACAGGTTAATCCTTTGAAAACTGAAAGTGACAGTAGCAAAATCATGAAGTTGCACCTGTACCAAAGCCAGGATATAACCGAGGACACAGAAGTGTCTGTCGAGGAGCTGGCTCCATATAAACCAAGGAAAAGTGCTCAGCTGCCACTTGGCATTCTCTTCAGAGGCTGACAGCCCAGAGGTTTCATTCTTTCCTTTGATTCTCTTGGGTCCCTACAGGTCTCTGGAGATCCCAAGTTTGGCACTGTACCTGAGGCTTTCCTCCACTCAGAGGATGGAGGTCAACAGGCTAAGGTCCCTGCAGGTGGGACTGATGGCTTCAGGAAGCTGTGGAGGAGCAGCGCTGCAGTAGCAGGGTATGACAGTTGTCGCACACACGCACTGGCTTAGGGTAGGAGGGCAGGGCCAGCTCGTTGCTAGAGCAGGTGTTGCAGAAAATGTGGCCACAGTTTCGGCAATGGTGCTAGAAGACAGGACAAAGGCAGTTAAGACTACTGGAGAGGTGGGACCCCACACCTATCAAGCTTTGTAAAGTGTGACTTCTATAAATGGCTGTTGTAGACCCATGTGCTTTTAGACAGCTTCTACTGATAGGTGGTTTGCCTAAGTTAGTCAAACAATTGGTCCTGCTGCATATAGAGGGCTGCCAGTGGTACACACAGCAGCTCTACACTGAAGCCTCGATGTCCCACCCACACCAGTCATTAGAGAATGTGGGGCAAGGGCCTCCAGCAGACCAATGGGCAGGGCTGTAGTGAAAAGACAGGCTTCTCCAGGGATCCAAGGAGTGGCTCCTACATACCTTTCTCCGGGAAATGGAGAAGTCCTTCTCACACTGCTTACAATGTGTTGCCTCGTCATCTTTCAACCATGTGTGGCCCTGAGGAAGAAAGAACACCTGAGAACCCCACCTCATGTCAGTCCCTGGTTGGCTGTATCTACTATCTTGTGACTGCCGCATTTTCTTTCCAGGCCTTGCTGCTTTACCAGATGATAAAAAGATAAAAAGTCCATTCTTGCCGGGCAGTGGTGGTGCACGCCTTTAATCCCAGCACTCGGGAGGCAGAGGCAGGTGGATTTCTGAGTTCGAGGCCAGCCTGGTCTACAGATTGAGTTCCAGGACAGCCAGGGCTACACAGAGAAACCCTGTCTCGAAAAACCAAAAAAAAAAAAAAAAAAAAAAAGAAAGAAAAAAAAAGGAAATTCTGTAGGTGATCAGAAGGGTAAAGGGCCCTTTGACACACCCTTTACTAGAGGAGCAGGCTGCTGGGGCTACCTAAGGTACTCACCCTTACTCTAGAAAGCCCTTCTGGAGCTGTCTGCTGCCAGTGTCATGCAAACACTGCATGGCAAGACAGAGACAGGCAGCTCCCAACAATTACAATCATGGTGTTGCATTAGAGAGCAGGAGTAGCCAGGGATCTATACTCCTGCTGGGCTAGCAGTGGCTGCATCTCCTACCTTCGAAGGAGCTCCTTATGCCTTTCAGCCTCTGCTCTGCTGTGGCAACTGGGTGAGACAAGCCTCCCTACCTGGCACCTTGTGGACATGCAGAGCAGAGACCCTGCTGTCTGCTAACTTCTCAAGCACACAGAAGGTCAGAGACAGCCAACGGGCATAGTGCCTACCAAGAGCTTGGGCCACCAGCAGATCAGCCTCCAGCTCATGCCTGTCCACCTGCAGCACTGTCATCTCACACAAGCCTGTGCACTGTGCTGCCAACACTGTGTGTGTGTGGGGGGAGGGCTTTGAGCAGTCTTTATTTTATTTTTAATGAGAAAGTCTCAATATGTAACCCTAGCTAGCCTGGAGCTTGCTGTGTAGCCTAGGCTAGCCTTCAGCTGGGTGATCTGTGGCCTTGCCTCCGGAGTGTTGGACTTCTAGCACTGCGCCACGCTCAGCTGTGACTCGGCATTAGTACTTCATCTAATACCTTCAGTGCCTTATTTACTTCCTTTATGTCTTCCATCTTCAGTTTAGACCTGCAAAATAAAGATCGTTTTTTCAGCAGTGAAAGATTAAGACATAGCTGATGTACTGACTATGGGAAGGGGTGAGGGTAGGGGTACAGAAGGACCCTGGAGTAGAAGGATCAAACAGGGGTGATTTGAAAATGCTCCCCATTTTTGACCTGCAGTTGCATTTTTTCTCCCTGGCTCATGTGTCTGCAAAGCCTGGGGCTATGTAGCCTATGAAGAAATTGTCAAGCCCACAAGGGTCAAAAGAACTGAAGTAGCTACTCATTATTAAAGAATGGTGAATGAGCTCTGCAAGTCTGGAATTCTGGCTTCTCTGTGTGACTGTCCCCACATTTAATGTACTTATGGCAAGGTTAATTGTCATTCTCAGTAGAGACTTCAATCTCCCCGGAGTCTTGGAGGGTGTCCAGCCCATTGCGCACTCCAGAAAGGGCAGGCAGAGAGGCTCCACTGACTCTGCCTCCTTTAGTGGGTGACTAATTCTTTCACACAGAAGATTTGGTAGAACTGCATCAGCAAAAATGAAACACTGTGCTGGCAATCTAAAGGTAACCTTCTGGACCTTTTTTTTTTTTTTTTTTTGGTATGTATGTGTGGTGTATGTATGTGCTCACATGTCAGATGGGTACAGATGCATGCTCCTGGGTGTCGTCCTTGATCGCTTTTCCATTTTACCTCACCAGAGCTTGCTGACTAGCCAGCTTGCCCTGGGGGATAGTTTGCCTACCTGAGTGTTGGGATTCCAGGTGGTTACCTACCCGCTGCCTGTTTATGTAGCTGCTGGGATCCAAGCTCCAGTCCACATGCTTGTATAGTGAATAAGTGCTTTATCTGATAAATTATCTTCCCAGTCCCAGGTGTAGTTTAGGCTGGCCTCAACTTTGTGATCCTCCTGCCTCCACCTCTTTAGCATTTCCTATTGGTATGTGCTACCACAACTGGCACAGGCCTTTTGGGTCCCCTGCTCCAGGCTTGGAAGTACAGGTTGGTGCAGGGACACTGTGACTAGCACAGTGGCTAGAGCCCTTTATTTTTATTTTTGTGTTTTATTTATTTACTTTTTTGAGACAGGGTCCCAGGTTTCAGGCTGACCTGGAGGTCACTATATATACCAGAGTAGCCTCAAACTCACTCTTAGAGATCTATCAGCCTCTGCCTCCCAAAATGCTGGGACTAACAGTGTTCTCCACCATGACTGGCAATTACCCCCAAGTAATTGGGGACAAGTTAAAATTCACTATGTAGACCAGGCTGGCCTTGAACTCACAGAGATCCACCTGCCTCTACCTCCTGTATTCAAGGATTAAAGGTGTGTGCCACTACAGCTAGCCTTGGGCCTTCTTAAAAAGCTTAGAAGCTAGGTGTTGAAGGGGTAGATTTCTGAGAGATAGGCTGAATTAAGCCAGAGCTTAAAAATAGCATCAAAATATTTGGAAAACCACTGTGGCCTTCGTTACTGACCAGCAGGTAGCCCCTTCCCTGTCAAGCTTCAGAAAAAGGCCAGCAGACTGACTGGACCAGAGGCTGTCCTGGCATGGGCTTGCAGGAGGGGGCGATAAGGCGAAGTGGCTACTTGGGCAGTCCTGTACACCTAACTCTGGCACAGCTACACAAAATGGCTTTGAGGGACACGGTGACTGAGCATCTCCAGGTAGGATTCCAAAGATAGGTCAGGTGGCAGCACTGAGACAGCCCTAAAGTCAGAAAACCACATCTTTGAGGACCACTAGGTATGCCTCTGCTTTATGCCCATCCGTTGTGGGGACAGGCAGAAGGAAATCCCAGATATAAACCCAAGTAGTCCCCTCCAGCCAGCTCCACATCTGCTTCTGGTGAGTGCTCCTGGGCCGCCCAAGGAGTTCACCTGAGCTTGGCATGGAGACAGACACTTGGCCTTGTGTTTGTTCAAGGAGTGTAGGGTAGAGTGGGGAAAAGGGCAGAACATGGCAAGCACCAGGTCAAGAAAAAGCAGTCTGGAGCGTGTAGAGAAAAGCTCAGGGTGGAATACAGCCTGTCAGCAGCCCTGTGCATCTCCAGAAAGATGTTGAGAGAGAATAGTGAATGACAATTCTGCATCTGAGAGATGACAAAGGCAGAATGCTCTCCTTTCTTAGTAATAATAGACCTTTCATCCAATATGGTATGAGGCTTTGGAAGGACTAGAAGTTCAAGGCTAGCCTGGGCTACAAAGTAAGAGTGTACCAAACAGGTACGAAGGGCAGGGACGAAGCAGTGACAGGACACCTGTCCTGGGTTCAATCTCTAGTATCTACATGTGTATAACCCTTGGGGCTGGAGAGGTAGATACTCAGTAGTTAAGAGCACTCACTGCTTTTCTAGGGCACCTGAGTTCAGTTCCCAGTACCCATATCAGGTGGTTCACAATGCCTGTAACTCCAGCTCCAGGGAATCCAATACCCTTGCCCTCTGAGGGCATGAGCACTTATGTGCATATCCTGCTTCCCCATACTTAAAAATAATAAGTTATTTAGAAAACAAAATAGGAGACCTTCCAACTTTCCAGATAAAACAAAAGGTTGTGCACATTCTCATACTTTTTGAATTTGTCTAGCTTTCTCTCATTTGGCTCCCATCTCTAAATCTCTTCTGGTACACGTATCCTGGCTGTACTGGTCACAATCCCCCAAGGCTCTGGTCATGAGGGGTGCAAGAGGAACTTTTCTTCTCTTAGACCTGCCAGGTGACAGATCCACCAGTGTCTGGTCAAAGGACTAGGAACCACATAGCTGCTCCCTGAGGGGGGACTTCCTGGGAGGTCACCCCAGAACAGCTGAGAGACCTCTCAGCTGGCTCCACCTGCACTAGGCCAGGAAGGTACACAGATCCAGCCTTGCATGTGGGTGGCTCTTACTGGCTAAGGTGCAGTCCCATTTCCTGGAGGGCTTGCTCCTGCTCCTCACAGACCTTCCGTAACTCTGCCTTTTCGTCTTGGAGCTCCCGAAGCTCCTGAAATAGACAAGCCACAAGTCACACATATTGCATTTTCCTTTTGTAAATGTTTAGTAAGCACTGTGGTCAGGAGATCAGAATGTCTTGCAAAAGCTAAGAGCAGTTTTGTAGCGTGACTATCATCTCTTGTGAATGGATGACTTCACACCAGCTATGGGTAGGGGATACAGTGAGCTTGAGACCAGCCTGGGTTACAGGAGATCCTCTCAAACAACTACAAGTGGCTTTTAGCTAGATACAAGAGCACAGAACAGGGATGAGATACAGTCAGGCCAATTAAGAACAGTTACCAGGGCTGGGCATGGTGGCATACACTTTTTTTTTTTTTTTAAAGAGATTTATTTATTTCATGTGTATGAGTACACTGTCGTTCTCTTCAGACACACCAGAAGAGGGAATCAGATCCCATTACAGATGGTTGTGAGCCACCATGTGGTTTCTGGAAATTGAACTCATGACCTCTGGAAGAGCATCCAGTGCTCTTAACCACTGAGCCATCTCTCCAGCCCAGGTGGCATACACTTTTTAAAAATTATTTTAAAAATTTTATTTATTTTTAAAATGTAGTACTCTATCTTCATGTACACCTACATGCCAGACGAGGGCATCAAATCCCTTTATAGATGGTTAGGAGGCATCATGTGGCTGCTGGGAATTGAACTCAGAACCTCTGGAGGAATAGGAATGTTTTTAACTGGTAAGCCATCTCACCAGCTCACAGTAGCACACACCTTTAATCCCAGCATTCAGGAGGCAAAGGCAGGTGTATCTTTGAGTTTGGACCTAGTTTCAGGACAGCCAAGGCTACACAGACCAACCTTATCTCTAAAAATCAAAAAAAAAAACCAACAACAACAACAACAACAAAAAAACCCCCACAAAAAAAACCCCACAAACAAACAAAACCCACAACAAACCAAAACCAAAACCAAAAAAGGAACAGTTACCCTGCACTTGTTTTGGTGACACACACCTCACACCTTTAATCCCAGCACTTAGGACACAGAAGCAGGTGGATCTCTATGAGATCCAGGTCAGCCTGGTCTACAGAGTGAGACCTTGTCTACATAGTTGGGCTTAAAAAACCAAACAATCACCCCAATGGACAAGTAAAGCTTTGCTTGTCTAGCGCCCGCTGAAGGCACGGTTTTAAAAACAGTTATCTGGGCTGGATGTGATAGTACATGCACGTGATCCTAGCTCTTGTTGGGTGGAGACAGTATTAGGAGCTCAGTGTGCTCCTCTACTACATACTAAGCTTGAGATCAGCCTGGGCTCCCACAGACCTTGTCCCAAAACAAAGTACAAATCACCCATCCCCACCACTGACAGCTATCTGGGAAGTATACAGACCAACTTTATACAAAGTTGTCATGCTTCAAAAGTGGCTTAACTTTTTTTTTAATATTTATTTGTGTGTCTGCATGTGAGTGCATGCATATGGGCACACATGTGTGGACGTCAAAAGATAGCCCTCAGAAGTCTGTTCTCTCCTTTTACCTTGTGGGTTTTGGGATTGAACCTAGGTGGTCAGGCTTAGAGGCAAGCTTCTTCATCTGCTCAGCCATCCTACTAGCTCTAAAGTCTGTTTTATCATCTGTCTATCTGTCCATCCATCTATCTGTCCATCCATCCATCTATCTATTTTAAAATAGCTTTGGAGAAAAAGAAGAAAATCTTTGGGCAGTGGGCTAAGACACTTTTCACCAAGTCTGACAACTTGACTTTGACCTCTAAGACCCACTTAGTGGAAGGAGAAAACTGATACCTGTAAGCTGTCCTCTGTCACGTGTACACATGTATGTACATACACACAATAAATGTAATAAAAGTGTTTCTAAAAACATTTTTAAGGAATGGAGAGATGGCTCAGTGGTTAAGAGCACTGACTGCTCTTCCAGAGGTCCTGAGTTCAATTCCCAGCAACCACATGGTGGCTCACAACCATCTGTAATGGGATCTGATGCCCTCTTCTGGGGTGTCTGAAGACAGCGACAGTGTACTCAAATACACAAAATAAAATAAATAAAATCTTTAAAAAAAAAATTCAAGTACCATTATAAAAAAAAAACATTTTATATAAAACTCCACTTGCTTTGTATTGATCAGCCCAGGAATTCTTTCCTTCACTAAAGCCAAGAACCCTGGATTTATCTATGTCAAGGTCTCTAAAAGATGAAGGGGCTGCATGCACACTTTTAATGCCAGGGCCTGGAAGGTAGAAGAAGGCAGATCTCTGTGAGTTCAAATCCAGTCTGCTCTACATATCAAGTTGCTGGCCAGCAAGGGGAACACAGTGAGACCTTGTCTTAAAATGAAAAAGTAAGAGTGACCATGGGTAGCATGTGCGTGTCTGCCCCTTCACTGACATCATCAAGTCTGAGGTTACGTGTATAATTCAAATGCAGACTGAAGGTTTTTGAGGTGGGATTGTTCAATGGCAGACACTTTCTAGGGCCTCTCATGCCCAATTTCCTCTCCTCTGCTCTCTGAGGCCGGCCTGGCTCTTGAGTCCCTTCCTTCCCTTAATGGTGTGCTGAGGATAGTGCCCACCTGGCTTTGCTATCCAGGTGGGGTCAGTGTGTCTGGAAGCCTGATGCACAGGATGAGTGGAGGTATCCAGGAAATCACAGTCCGGCAGACTGCAATCAGCTTAGTTTCCTGAGAGGTCTGTTCCTACTACACGAATGTCACTAGGTCAACACCCCACTCTTGTTCACAGGATCCAGGACATGCCTGAAAGTGACACTGGGGACTCCAGGGTACTGAGCCGAAGCCAGAAGGGGATGGAACATGGGGGTCTGGTTCTGTCTGCATCCTGGGATGTCTTGAGCTTTGGGAAAAATGGCTTGCTAATCTCACATGCACAGGTTTTTGCTGAAAATGTTGACTTGTCCTATACCAGCTCTCCATATAGTAGCTGGTCCTAAGACTGGCTGCAAGATACAGCCTGCTTAGTCAGTAAGCTGGCTTGGCCCTCCTCCAGGCCTCTGCTTCTCTATCTGTTCTTCCCAGCCTCCCCTCCCCTTTCTTCTCACTCTGAAGCCTTTGAAATTTCCTCTTAGGACAGACTCTCTGTTGGGGTGAAACACTGTCCCAGACCCTGCACCCACACAGGGCCAGGGGAAGGACTGGCCTTCGTGGATCTTCTGGAGAGGGCCCAGTGCTGAAGGCTGGTGTGTTGGCCATAGGCAGCTCTTACCTTCTTCAGGCCTTCCACTTGCTGCAGCTCCATCTGGAGCAGACAGGAGGTGTCTTTCTCCCGCTGTAGTTCTCTCTGGAGAGCTTGTCTTTGTTCTTTTTCTGACTTCAGTTCTTTCTCTAAACCTGAGCTGTTGTTTTCCCAAAAGTGAATTGTAGTTAATTTCAGTGGGAGATTTCCATGGGAGAGTCACAATCTATCATACAAGATATGGGGAACCATCTGAATGACCACATGGGCATCAAAACTCTTACATAGAGTGCAACCATGCTGTCTGTCTCTTTCTCCTGTATGGCCACCTGAGCCCCCAAAAGACTAGGAGCTGTCAGGTACACAGTTGGCTATTATGCCCAATGAGAGGAAAACACTGAGCAGCAACAAAGTTCAGTATTGTCTGGCTTCTTACAGCCCACACTCAGTAGACAGGAAGATACTGCAGGGGAGAGGGACTGAGGCCAGGGGTGAGTGAGGCTGGATCTTAACTCATCCTTCACCAGCCAAGGGGGCTGAGGACACAGTTGGCTCCTGGAGCCTGTCTGCTCAGTTCTCGTTTGTGAACCAGGTTTGGGTGTTATACCTGACACATTCGCATGCCAACCTATCCTGGCAAGGGTGAACTCAGGAAGGGCACTGGCTATCTCCTACTCTTGCTGGAGACAAGAAGAAAGGTAGGAAGCCACCTCCTGCTCCTCTCAAGCAGACCCGGCACTGCCCAGATCCTCACCATTGGTCCCGCAGCTGGGACAGCTGTAGCTGCAGGGCACTGACCCTCCCGCTGAGCTCCTGCTGCAGCTTGTGGCTCCGCTCTTCTGCCCCCTGCCTGGCCCGTTCCGCCTCCTGTAACCTGGAGGCAATGCCAAGCGCACACAGATTCCATCTTTGTAAGGAAAAGCTCACTTCTAGCAACTAAAAACTTTCATCATGAGCTGCAATTCTCCCTTCCTTCTTCCCTCCTCCCCCCTCCCTCATTTCTTTTATTTTTTTAGTTTTTCGAGACAGGGTTTCTCTGTGTAGCCCTGGCTGTCCTGGAACTCACTCTGTAGACCAGGCTGGCCTCGAACTCATCATTTCTTTTTCCTTTTCTCTTTCTTTCTTTCCTTCCCTTCTTTCTTTTTTTTTTCTTTTCTTTTTTTTTTTGAGATATTGTCTTGTTCTGTGCTTAGGTATGCTTTGACGTTGCTACCTAGTTCAGACTGGTCTCAAACTCATGATCTTCCTACCTTAGCCTCAGTGTACACCACACACAGGTGTGCACCACCATGCACAGCTCATTGCCTGACTGGACATTTATACAATGGATAGATGATGCTTTTTTTTTTTTTCTTTCTTTCTCTTTTTGGTTTTCAAGACAGGGTTTCTCTGTGTATCTCTGGCTGTCCTGGAACTCAGACTAGGCTGTCCTTGAACTCAGAAATCCTCCTGCCTCTGCCTGCCGAGTGCTAGAATCAACAGAAAATATTTAATTGGGGCTGGCTTACTGGTTCTGAGGTTCAGTCTAGTATCATCATGGCAGGAAGCATGGTAGCATCCAGGCAGGCATGGCACTGGAGGAGTTTAGAATTCTACATCTTGTTCCAAAGGCAAACAGGAGAAGACTGGTTTCCAGGCAGATAGGAGGAGGGTATCAAAGCCCACCCCCACCCTCACCCCCCAGTGTTGCCCTTCCTCCAACAAGGCCACACTCCTAATAGTGCCACTCTCTGGGCAAAGCATATTTAAACCACCACTATATTATTACTTTTTTTTTCTTTTGTATTTTGAGATAAGGTTTCTCTGTGTAGCCCTGGCTGACCTGAAACTCCCTCTGTAGACCATACTTGCTTTTAACTCAGAGATCCATCTGCCTCTACCTCCTGAGTGCTGCAATTAAAGGCTAGTGACACCTTGCCTAGTAAGTTTAGAATTTTGATACAATCTAAATTCACCCAGTTTTTCTCTGATAGGCTGTGGTGGTTTGAATAGAAATGGTCCCCACAGGCTCATATATTTGTATGCTTGGTCATTAGGGAGTGGCATTACCTAGCAGGAATTAGGAGGTGTGGCCTTGTTGGAGGAAGTGTGTCACTGGGGTGGGCTTTGGGGTTTCAAATGCTCAAGCCAGGCCCAGCAGATCTCTCTCTTCTCACAGCCTGCAGATCCAGATGTAGAACTCTCTGCGTCTTCTCCAGCACCATGTCTGCCTGCCGTCGCCATGCTTCTCGCCATGATGATAATGGACTAAACTTCTGAAACCGTAAGCCAGCCCCAGGTAAATGCTTTCTTTTTTAAGAATTGCTATGGTCGCCAGGCAGTGGTGGTTCATGCCTTTAATCCCAGCACTTGGGAGGCAGAGGCAGGTGGATTTCTGAGTTTGAGGCCAGCCTGGTCTACAGAGTGAGTTCCAGGACAGCCAGGGCTGTACAGAGAAACCCTGTCTCGAAAAACAAACAAACAAACAAAAAACCAAAACAACAACAACAACAAACCCAAAACAACCCCCCCCAAAAAAAAACCACAAACAAACCAAACCCCAAAAAAATAATTGCTATGGTCATAGTGTCTCTTCACAGCAAAAGAAATCCTAACTAAGACATAGGCCATGCAGAGTTTCTGTTTCCTATGAAAAGACTTACAGTTTTTAGTTTTACCTTGAAATTTACTATGTCCTTTGAGGCAGCTGTTCTATCATATTAGAGGTGTGGGTTGAGAGTCATTGTTTGCAGATGAAGTACCCAATTGCTCTGACACTATTTATCCAAAAGACCACCTTTGTTTGGCATTAGCATCTCTCAAAAGGCAGCTGGCCACATCTGCATATGTCTGTTTGGGATACTATCTTTTTTTTTTTTTAATTTATTTGTGTGTGTATGTGTGTGTGTGTGTGAATGTGCATTGTGTGTTGGAGTCTGCAGAGGCCAGAAGATCTCATGGAGCTGGAGTTAAAGGTCATTGTAAGCCACCCAATGTGGGTGCTGGGAATGAACTGGGGTCTTCTTCAAGAACAGTAAGTGCTCTTAATTGCTGAGCTATCTCTTAGTCCCTGCAATTCTATTCTGATCCACTGCTGAGCTGATATTTGAATGTGACAGTGTAATCCACTCTTTGTCTAGTTCCAAATCCTGAGAGGACACTCTGATGGGGTGGCCAGAAGCCTGACTGGATGACTGACTGAACATCACTTAGGCCAGGCTGCTGTATCCCACCCAGCCTTTTCCTTAGGCAGAGGGTGGCCAAGGAAGAATAGTCACTCCAACTTGTCTGTACTTTTCAGTGGGGCTCTATCTTTAGGCCCAAGTATGCTCACAACCCTCTAGAGATGGCCTGTCTACCAGGGAAGTGATTACCTTTCCTCCATTTGTTTCATGCTGGACATCACCTGAGTGGTTTTTCCTTCAAAAGACGAGATGGCTTCATTCTTCTGCTGTAAACTGCTCTCTGCATTCTATCAAAGCAAGGAGAGGGGTTTGTAGGCTGCCCATCTCTCCTCCGCATCTCTGCATGACATACAGGCCTCACTGTTAACACATACTCTACGACAGTCTCAAGAGTGTTTCATTAATGGCTGTTCTTCCCTAGAGCCCAGGAAGACAAACCAGGTCAAGGTTCCAGCTCTGCCAATGGAAGAGCAGAGGCAGGTACTGGGGTTGGCTTGCTATTCCTGAGTATCCTCAGAGCCTGGGCATACCTGCCAGTTCATGTGACCCTTGGAAGTTCTCAAGGAAGGTCTTGTCAGCCTCAGTTTCCTATCAAGAGAGGGAGGCTCAGAAGAGAAGAGACTGCCTGGGGGCTGAAGAGCCAGTCAGAGGCAGGGTTGTTCCTCATTTATGTCTGTGAGACACACTGTGTCCCTGTTTTAATCAGAACAGGTACCCAGAGCCAGGAAGCAGGAGGGAAAACTCTGAAGTCACAAAAGACACACTGTAAAAGGACAGGCTACAGAGAGGATGCTGTGGAGGAAGTCCTAAGGAACACGGATGGTGTTCTCTGATGACACTTACACAAAGGAAAGCACCAAAGAAACAGCATGAAACAGCACACTAAATGTAGTTCAACTCCAAGAAAGAACTACAGAGGAAAAGCAGAGAAGACTGAGCATAACAAGGGCGAGGGGGACCTGCCTTGTCAATAACACTTCTGACCCCAGTGTAGGTGGTTCCCACACAATCAACCCTGATGCTATCTGGGTATTCTACAGCTTAATTCAGTCTGGTCTTGCTAGCACCCTGCAGAGTTAATGAGGATGCCACAGGTGAAATGGACTCCACAAGACTGCCTGCTCTCCTCACCTCAGGGGAGGTCCCACAGTTACTACCTGCCTATCGCTCTGCTGGCACTGCTGATCAGTAGGACAGACTCGATGGCCAAGATGGGAGTGCTGGTCTTAAGGGCAAAGACTGCACACACGATAGCTTGGCCCTGTCAAGGCTGATGTGACAAGCTGGAAAGTTGGTGGTTCTCGACAGTTATGCAAAGCAGTCAGTATAACCCTATTGCCCAAACCTGGTAGATAGTTAGTGACAATACTGCCAGCACTCCAGGAGAGGTGCCTGGGGTGAGAGTGCCAGCAGCTATCAGTGCTCTGTCCTGCCTGAGCAAGGTTCTGAAAGAAGGGCAGAGTCCAGGCCAAAGCCTACTAGTTTGCAGACACACACACACACACAGCATGTCCAGAGGAAAAGGCTAGAGAAAGAACTGCTCTTGACCCTCCAATATAGAAGACTAAATACTTGGCCAGGCATGGAGGCATATACCTGTAAGCCCAGCACTTGGGAGGCAGAGGCAAGCCTGGTTTACATACGGAGTTCCAGTACAGCCAGGTATATATAACAAACAAAACAAAACAAGCAAACAAACAACAAAAAAGACTAAACACTGGCCATAAAGGCCCTGGAAATCAGCTCGTGCAGGCTGGAGGAATGGATCACTGGTAGAGCACCTGCCTAGGATACATGTGGCCCCATGTAGTGAAAATCAGACCCCCATTTCCTTTACATAAGTCTAGGATTTTGGATAATCCATCATTAATAAAACAGAGAGACACAGACACAGGTGTAGACCCAGACCCTGACACAGTCATGCAAAACAGTGATCAAGAGGTAGAAGTGCATTCACTGATCTTGGGAGGGAAATGATCAGAGCCTGTGACAGAGGCGACAGTACTGCCAACAAACCAAGAATCTGCTATGAGAAATACTTAGGAATATGGGTCCTCTCACAAACACCAGGCTGGCAAACTGACACCAGCAAGATGCTGGTCATCATTATCTTTGAGAAGGACACATTCTCCAAACTCCTTCAGAATGTGGCCAAGGATGGTGGTGGCCCTTGGGTGACACAAAAGTCCTTTCAGAAGCAGAAACAAAGCCCACTGTTCTGGGCTGGGGTCTTGGCAGTTCCTACCCAGACAGTGTGCTTATCTCTTTTCTAAGCTGGTCCTCTACACTGCATGTTCTGTTTCTACCCCACCATCATAGGCTTTGATGGGTCAATGTGAGGTGGACAGTTGGCTTCCAGCTCATAGGTCATAGGTCGCATGGGCTGCAGCAGAGTTACTGGCCATCAGCTGAGTCTGTGGCCTTTGGGGAGGATGCAGGGTCTGGATGGAACTTCCCAGTAGCTCTCTTGGGGCTAACTAGAGACAGACAGCTACGTGCCCATCAGCAAATATTCTCTTTCACCAGGCTGCAGCCCAGAAATGATGGAGCTAGAGCCCTGCAGCTGCAATAATCAACATTCCCACCGAGCATGCCAGAG
The DNA here is from genome assembly GCA_019843965.1 of Rhynchomys soricoides. Taxonomy (NCBI): domain Eukaryota; kingdom Metazoa; phylum Chordata; class Mammalia; order Rodentia; family Muridae; genus Rhynchomys; species Rhynchomys soricoides. Next base: position 690,632 of record JADRCH010000166.1, on the reverse strand, counting down.
GCAATGTGTATAGCCTCCATCTCGCTTGGAGACAGCACGTGTCTGGCTGGCTCTAAATGGCTCTCTTTCCTCTTCTCTCTCAGAGGCACAACTGTAAGCTGCCTAGGTCTCTGAGTGATTGCCAAGAGCAAGGTCTGCAGGGCTCACCCTGTTACAGAGAAACTTCCATGCTTCAAAGGTATTCTAGTAGATTATTAGAGCACTTCCCCTAACACACACTATTATGTCTCTGTAGGAGCCAAAACCTGAAAGAAAATGTAAAATCTTAAAGCAGACGGTTTGTCAAGAGTTCCCGGCACCTACTGGACAGCTCACAAATGCTCTAAGGTGTCTGAGGTATCCGGCCTCCTCAGGTACTTGCACACACACAGACACACATGTAAACATACACACATAAACCTTTAAAAATAAATATATGCAGCAAACACAGCAGTGCACACTTCTAACGCCGGCATTCAGAAGGCAGAGGCAGGTGGAACTCTGAGTTTGAGGTTAGCCCGGTCTATGTTGTGAGGTCCAGGGCAGCCAGGGCTACACATGAGACCCTGTCTCAAACAAAGAAACCAAAACACTACAATAACATGAGGGCTGAGGATTAGGCTTGTCTGCACTCTCTGTAGGAAGGAAGACAGACAGCACTGGAAGGCATCAGAGAGAGTGTGTGTGTGTGCGCATGTGTGCATGCGCGTGCAGACCATCAGTATGTGTGTGTGTGTGCGCGTGTGCATGCGCGTGCAGACCATCAGTGTGTGTGTGTGTGTGCATGCGCGTGCAGACCATCAGTGTGTGTGTGTGTGTGTGTGCGTGTGCATGCGCGAGCAGACCTGAGGCCAGCTCTCACCTGAACTTTGTGAAACATCTGTAAGTTAATTGCTTTGACTTCCTCCAGCTGCTGGCGGAGGGCAACGAGTGTGTCCTGCTTCTCGTGGGTGTCCTTCTCCAGTAACTTCATGGCGATTTCCATCTCGGTCTTCATTCCAATCTGTAACTCCAGTTCCTTTTCTAGTTCCTTTAAAGAAATGTACAAGGAGAAGCACTGAGGCAGAGGTGGGATCACACTCAATTAAGGTGGCAGCGTGGGCAGTGACCATGAGTCACTGTAGGACAGGGCAGGCATGCAAGGTGGAGAAGTATCTGATGGGATTTCTTTCATTCATTCATTCATTTTCTCCTCCCTCCCTCCTTTCCTCTGTCCCCCCCCTTCCCTTTCCTCCTTTCTTCCTCTCTCTTTCCTCTTCTCAGTTTGGAGAGTCTAACTGTGTAATCTGGGCTGGCCTTTAATTCATAATTCTCCTGCCTCAGCTCCTGAGTTA
>JADRCH010000166.1:643248-689309 GCA_019843965.1 Rhynchomys soricoides | reverse complement strand
TGGGCTGGCCTTTAATTCATAATTCTCCTGCCTCAGCTCCTGAGTTATTGGGAGTACAGCACCACTACACCTGGCTCTTTGTCCCCCTTTTCTTATGGTGGAGTGAAAGTTGGCTCTGTATCAAGTCAATGTTGGGGTGATTGTTTTGTGCACCATGTAAAGGTTGTATTATCCAAAGGCAAGTTTCTGTACTGGCAGAGATCTGATTACAGCAGCTGCGCCACATTTTATAAACTCCCCTAACACCTTCCGATTGGTTTAACAAAGGGCTGATGGCCTACAGCAGAGGAGGAGCGGACAGGTGGGACTTCTAGCAGAGAGAGGAACTCTGGGAAAGAGTCAGACTCAGGTAGAAATTGAGGAGGTAACAAGTCATGTGGAGGAATATAAATTAATATAAATGGGTTAATTTAAGTTATAAGACTAGTTGGAAACTAGCCTAATATAAAGCCTGAGCTTTCATAATTAATAAAAAGTCTCTGTGTCATTTCTTGGGAAACTGGTGGGCAGAGATTATCTGGAGATATTTGGCCTCCAACATGGGTGATACATACTGACGTGGCAACATGAGCCTAGAGTTCTAGAAGCCAGGTTGTCTCAAACTGGAAAACAGAACCCATGGTCTGCAGGATCACTTGGCTTGTGGCTGTATACCAGGAGACCTCACAGAGCAAGACTACAGTTTCTGAATACTTTGGACTTTATCATGAACAGGTGCCACCATTCTGAAATGGCTCTTTCTGACCTGGGTACCTCAGGACACAGTGTCCCATAGGCATCCCGGGAAGCCAAGACAAGAAAGCATACAGGAAGACTAGGTTTGAAAAGGAACTGCGGCTACCAATGAACAGCGTGGAAACAAGTGGGCCAGAGCCTGTGGCGGAGGAGCCAGAAGTGGTCTCATAGCAGCCTCTAGAGAAGATGCAGACAATGGGAACAGACACAAATGATGACATAGAACTGCAGGGTAGACATGAGCTAAAAAGGACAATTTCTGGCTTTCTAGGAGTGCCAGCAGGTGTGAGCATGCATGTGGAGTGTAGACAGGTTTCATTTGCAGGGCAGCTGATGGACTCGTCCTAAGACCCTGAGTCTCACCAGTCGGACTTTCTTCTCCTCCTTCAGCTGTTTCCACACATCGCTGTACATTTCATCCAGGCCCTGCCGGGTCTGCTTATAAGTCTCCAGCTCAACTTTGGTGTCCTGTTTTGTTATCTGAATCAAACAAGAACACCAAGAATGACTCACTGTTGGAAAGTGAACTAGCAACAATACTTTCCAAAATATGTCACAATCCTTAACAACAAAGTAATTTTCTACCCTTTAAACATGATGGATCTTAAAGATGTAATAACCTGAAAGATGAAGGGTGCCAGCAGGCCAAAAAATTTTGTATGACTGGGCAACAGTGTTTCACTATGTACCTCAGACGGGACTTGAACTTGTGATCCTCCTCCTGCTTCTGCCTCTTTAGTGATAGACTTATGGGTGTGCTACCACAGGTGGATAACTCAACAGAGTTATATAGCGAGTTAAACGGTGTAACGGTTTAGTTAATTTTCTTTACAACAGGCCAAGAATTCCTGGTGGGAAAGGCTCTCATTTGATCCATCACACTGCGTTCACTGCCATTCTCACCTAGTGCCAGGGTGACTCAGACCTCGTCTCTACCCGCAAGCCACCAGGTGAGGCAAAGCTGCAACCTCGTACCTTTCAGACGCAGTGAAGGAAGAACAAAGTGCTAAAACAGTGCAGGAGAAGGAAGGCTGTGCCCATCCATGGAGCCAGGGACAGAATGACAGCCCACTCAGCACTGAGCCAAAGTTTAAAGAACAAACTGGAACTCTGGAGTACAAAGACTGGAGTCTGAGGAGTCGTAAGTGATCCACATGGCATGTGAGTGACATGCGTAGGGTCAGCAGGGAGGAGTACTTTCTGATCATACAAGATACCTTGTTTACACTCTGGAGACTGGGACAGTTAACCACAGCTGGCCTTGCTCTTTGGAGGCCCAGCATGAGCTCACTCACTGACCAGGCAGTAGGAATGGGGAAAACAACTCTGCTGCACAGCACAGGCTCAGTCTTTCCTCCCCAGAAAAGTCTGGATGGCCACCATTTCCACAGGTCATCTAGGAAGGTTTAAAGCATCCTGAAGGACATGTGCAGGCGATCTGTGACTGTGATGCCATTTTATACAAAAGTCTCAATATTCTTAGGGGGACCCTGAAGCTTTCCCCCACAATGCCAAGGGTCAGCTATGAGCTTGAGACTAATGTCATGCGTGTGTGTGTGTGTGTGTGTGTGTGTGTGTGTGTGTGAGAGAGAGAGAGAGAGAGAGAGAGAGAGAGAGAAAGTAAAGAAGACTGCCCAGCTGTAGGTCAGCCTCTCACCTCCACACTCTTCTCGCTTCTTTCTCGAATTAATTCGTTCTGTTCTCTCAGCTGCTGCTGTTCTTCTTGTAGGGAACAAATTCGGTCTGTTGCAGCTGAAAGCTGATTAAGAAAGATTTCTTATATTTTCTTAACATCAAGATTAATCCTGCTGCCCATATTAAGAGCTGACACTTACTTAGCTTCTACACAATTTATGACACACCTTAACACCTGATATTTTATTTCCTTGCTTTAAATAGGAAATGTATGGTTCCACAGTCATCTATGTCTACGCTGTAAAACCTCTGTTACACCCTCCCCCCCAATCCTGGATTTTTGTACCCTCTCTTAAGTTTTTCCCACATTGCAAAATCAGTAACTTCATGCTTCATGCGAGTGATAATTTATGTACATACACATACAAATTATCCACTACTACAGAAGCACCAAACAGAACTGCCATTACTCAAACATTTAGAATAGCTTTTAATGACTTGAGAGAGAACATACTTATATCATACCAACAGGGGGCCATGTTGTGTGGTACACTCTCATCGATAATTTTAAAAAATCAAGTAGGCCCCAAATGTGTAAAATGAGGACTATTTATGCTATGAGAGGCAAAGAGATCTCTGTGTTGTTTCTTGGGACAGGGTCTCACTGTGTAGCTACTGGCTGGCCTGGAATTCACGGAGATGTGCTTTCCTCTGCCTTCCAAGTACTGAGATTAGCACAGTGTGCTACCACTCCCAGCCCCATTTGTTGTTGTGTGTGTGCACACACCCTTGTGTGAATGCCAGAGGTCAACAATGGGGCCTTCTCCATTGTGCCACCTTAGTTTTTGAGGGAGGGTCTCTCACTGAGCCTGGAGTGTGTTGTTCTGGCTGGGCTTGCTGGCCTGGCAAGCCCATAGATCTGCCTGTTCCTCCCCTCCCCCCGGAGTTCTAGGCTTCCCAGCATGTGCTGTCATGTGGGGCTTTGACTGGGGGGGGGGGGGGGCGGGCGGGCGGGCGGGCTGGAGATGCCACCTCAGTTCATGCTTATGGAGCAAGCACTTTCCACCGAGCCATCTCCCCAGTTCTCACGTCCAGTTTCTTGATAAGCGGAAATATATTTTATTGTCAAGAGAGAGTAAAGATTTTGGAGAAAAGAATCAAACTTAGGTCATCAGAAATAGGCCCCAGAGACACTTCCTCTCCTGAGATGTGTCATCATGGCTTAAGGGAAGAATAGTTGGATGCATTCATGAATGTGTCTAGTAAGCAAACATCATGGGAGGCAAAGGAGATGGGACAACATGGACACCAGACCTCTCCCTATTCCAGCTCCAGGCTCCATCTTGCAGAAGAGGAGGAATGAGGAGCAAGCCTTCTGTTCACTTTTCCTCAGTGGAGGGATCTTGAGACACTGAACTGCCCTCTAAAACCCTTCAGAGTTTCCTAAGACTCCAGACTGAAGTTTCTCAACAACTGTTGTGCCTAAGAAAGACAGTCTGAGGCCCTGGCAGCGTTGGTTGTTAAAGGGGAAGAAGCAGGTGACAGCCACCAGTTACTTCCCATTCCTCTGTGAAGGGTTCTCTAAAGCAAGTCTTTTCCTACAGTCTGCTGAGGAAGAGTACAATCAGATCTCCAGCTGAAGCTGCCACCTGCCTGGGAGTGGAGCCTTGTTCTGAAGTCAACCAAGCCTTCAGCCCCTTCCCCAGTACTGCTTCATGAGTAGTTATACCACAATAAGCTGACTTAATTTCCACAACAAAATTATAAATTCTATGTATCACCCAAGTTGGAGACATCAGAATGAGGCTTAAAGACCTACCTATGAGGCCCCAAGGCCTGCCTACCAAGCAAGGTATGTGGGCTAACTACAGTGGTGCCTCACATGACAATCAACTCACCCAGTCCTGAGCCCCTCCCCTGAGAGCCCCTAAGAAGAGCAGCCTATGTGAGCCTCCTAGCCTGCTGCATCCTGCCTCCACACTTTGGGATGCTCCTTAAGCCCCTTCTCAAAGCTCTCCTCCTTCCTACTACCTGTGGAAAGTCTCAAGGCTGAGCAACCCCCCTCCTGCTAACAGGAGACAAGATGTATCCAGCAGGGAGATTGCCGGCAGCGGGCAGCAAGCCTTCTTCCTCGGCCTCAGCCCTCCTTCTTCCTGTCCTTTCAGTCTCTCCCTTCCTAGTGAGAAAGCAGAGAAAGACCACACTGTGGGGAGACTGGATCTGTGCTCCTGAGAGGCCAAAGCAGAAGGGGCGGGCTGGGGTGCCTCTGGGGTAGTCTGTGTTCCCTGGGGCGGCAGGGAAGCATGTGACACTATAGCAAAGGTGGGTAGAGAAGAAAACTACATTTCACATCCACCGGATGGCGCATTACCCAGAGGTGATAAAATTAAGCTTGCTGGGAACTGCCTCAAGATCAGCTTCAGTATCTCACAGGAAACCCTACACAGGTGGAACACAGATACTCTGTCTCCTGTGCAGTTCCCGGGAGGTGTGCTTCCCTTCCTCCCAGTGAGATGCTATGGTCAGAAGCACTATCCCACCTCTTTCTCTCTCTGTTTTTCCTTCTTGTACAGTGTGTTGAACCTAGGGCCTTGAGTACACTCGGCAAGCACTCTGTCATGCAGCACTCTTTACTTTTTGAGACAGGGTCTCCTTAAGTTGTTCAGGCTGGTTTTGAACTCATTCTCTAGCCTAGGTAGCTTTGAACTTGCAATCTTCTCTGCTCAGCCACCCAAGTAGCTGGGATGACAGGCCCAGCATATACCACTTCTCTTAACCTTGGATCTCTCTTTTGTTTAAGCTAAAGTTACAAACCTCTTCTTGGAGCTTGGAGTTCGTCTTTTCCAAGCCATCTATCTTGGTCTGAAGATCCCCAACTGTGCAGCTGTAGAGAATACATACACGGGGTCAGCACAGACTTAAAACAGTGGACTGTTCCCCACTCGTGGTTTCCCCACGAGAAGGTATTGTCCTGACTTTCTGCATAAAAGGAAAGGCACAGGAATGCTCAGAACTTGGAAGGAGGAGCTCTCAATGTTTGTGAATATTAAAATACTGTCAGCCTGATGTGCTGGTGCACACCTTTAATCCCAGCACTCAGAAGGCAGAGGCAGGGTCCCTGTGAGTTCCAGACCAGCCTGGTCTACAGAGTGAGTGCCAGGACAGCCAGGACTATGTAGAGAGATCTGACATAAAACCCCCAAAATAACAACAAAAAACCTATTGTCAATAAATCTTTCCTCCAAATAATCTACTGATACAGCTATTCAGCTATAAGGAAAATATTTCACTCCACTATAATAGATGATGAGAATCAAAAATATATTGGCATTCATATTAGACCTTTTAAAATAGAAAATTTAAATTACATTTATTTACTTATTTGGCAGGGGTCACTTGCCACAGTGCAGCTGTAGAGCTCAGAGGAATACTCATGGGAGTTATTTCTCTCCTGCTACTATGTGGGGCCCAGAGGTCAGGCTCACTTTATTTTATTTTATTTGAGATAGGGTCTCTGTATGTAGCCCTGGCTGACCTGGACCTCACTACGTAGACCAGGCAAGGCTAGCCTTGAACTCAGAGACCTTTCCTGCATGAAAGGAAAGGCGTAGGGCTGCTTAGAACTTGGAGGTAGGAACTCTCAATGTGTATGAATATTAAAATATTGTATGCCTTCAAAACTGCTGAGCTATCTCTCTAGCTCAGTGGTTCTCAACTTATGGGTCACTACCTCTTTGGCAAACCTCTATCTCCAAAACCATTTACATTATGATTAATAACAATAGCAAAATTACAGTTATCAGGTAGCAATGAAACAATTTTATGGTTGGGGTCAGCACAGCATGAGAAACTGTGTTAAAAGATTGCAGCGTTAGGAAGGCTGAGAGCCACTGCGAGCCTCTTCCCTCATTTCTCATAGTATTTCATTTGTTCCTTTTCCCAAGCCTGTGGGGTAGGGGCAGAGCTCCAGGCTCTGTGCATTTATCTCTCTGTGCTGTACAACAGCACAGAACAAAGCCCAAAGTCTCCCCAAAGCTGTTCATGGGGCGGGGGGAGGGTCCTCTTTGAGGCTGGACACACAAATGTGGCTCGAATGGTTACAACTTGTCTCTCGGTTTAGACAAAACACAATCATAACAGTTGAAACAGTAGACCCTGCGAAGCTCCGTGGCCCCAAGACAGAACAACTGGCCTGACAAGGAGGAGCCTTACCTTAAGTGCCGATTAAGTTCTTCCACATAATTTTTCTGATCAAGGACGTCGGTAATTCTTTCATGCCTGTGAGAAGAGCACACAAAGAGAAAACCTTAAACTCACGTCAAACCGTGTATAGCCTGTTTATAGCCATCCCTGACCTTCAGAAACAGAGAGACCGTCAGAGCTACCCATGGAGTAAACAGCACAGCTTGCCCAACACAGCAGCAAGGCTTGAGGACAGGCCACCCTGACTGCCTGCGCCTCTGTGGGGAGGACAGAAAGCCATGGGCACCTGTGCATGGTGAACACACCTGCCTGCCACACACATGGCTCAGGGTCTCATTGTACTGCAGGAAAGGGGATACGCTCTCAAGGAAAGGAAGACTTTTCAGAACACAGCAGAGCAATCTACAGGTCAGGGAAGTTGGGGTGCAAAAGCCCTCAAGATTTCACAGTTGAGCCGGGTAGTGGTGGCGCACGCCTTTAATCCCAGCACTCGGGAGGCAGAGGCAGGTGGATTTCTGAGTTTGAGGCCAGCCTGGTCTACAGAGTGAGTTCCAGGACAGCCAGGGCTACACAGAGAAACCCTGTCTCGAAAAACGAAACAAAACAAAACAAAACAAAAAACTGTTGAGCTTCCCCTCTCATTGACTGACTCCAATCATTGAACATTTTTGTGTACAGTGTCTTCCTGTTTGTCAGTACACACACCAAATGCAAATACCCGTGGAAGAGAGAGTGTCAGATTTCGTGGGACTGGAGTTAAAGACAGTTATGAGCCACCTGACGTGGGCTATGAGAGCAGCAACTTAACCACTGAGCCATCTCTCCAGCTCTTTCTTTCTGTAAATCGTGTGTGCGCGCATTGTGTGTACGTGTGTGTGTGTGTGGGGGGGGCTTGGCAGCAGGCACTGTGCTGCACAGAGCCACCTCACTGTCCTTCCTATCCCTTTACACATACCTTTACATATACAGCTCACGTAAGCGGGGCCATCCCACACTGTCTCGTGCCACAGGGGCTGGGTTGGAATTTGTTTTTCATTGCTATCTTTTTGCTTCTTTTTACCTTTTTTTTTTTTTTTTTTCTTTTTACCTTTAGCTTTTTTTTTTCTTTATTTGATATTGCTCCTTGAGGTAATCTATAGTAATGGCTTATTGACTGTCTTCCTTTGTGCATATAACCACCATGCCTCGCTAACATATATCATGCACTATATACTGAACTTTTTTGGTTTATAAAAAAGGAATATATATATATATATTCCTTGGTATCATACTTTTCTCATTTCATCATCCCGGGCAAATCTCTCTTGGTCTACTGTACAGTAGCTCAGCTTTAGTCCTGTATGTCTGCGTAACACACACAAGCACTGCAGGTATCCTTCGATTGTCCCCTTATTGGTAGAAAAATCAATGGGCAGTCAATGAAACAAATAAAATAAATAAAACAGGAGCCTGATGAAATGGCTCAGTGGGTAAAGTACCCGCCACGTGGCCTGACGGCCTGAGTATAATTCCCAGAACCACATAAAGGTGGTCAGAGAGAACCAGCCCCACACAGTTGCCCTCTGACTTCCATACGTACACTGTGGGAGATGCATCCACCCATATGCTACACCACACATACAACACACGGTTTAGAAGGAAGTGACCACAGCAGCTTCCTCTGGTGTGGGGAGTAGGGTGTCATAGGCAAAGGAGACGGTATAAAAGGGGAACTTCTGCACGCATGCTCTATTCTGAGCTCAACTCCTAAAACAGAGAGGATGCCACCAGACTCACTTCTGTAATTAAACTAACTCAAGCTAAAATTGCAAAGCAAAACAAATCCCATGTCTCCCAGCTGATGAGGGGCTGTGAGCAGCACACTACTTACTCTCTGCCGCTGTCAAGATCCTGCACGTCCTTCAGATAGAGGGAAAAGTCAATTACTCCGACCTGATTGAAATAAAGGGCACAGGCTTAGATCAAACATGGCAGTGCTCATCCCCACAAACCCTGTAAGCCTTGAAATTCAGGATGGTCACTCCACATCTGTGTGTGCATCCAAAGGAGGATCGTGGTATTTATAAAGAGCATCAAAGGTTTGGGTGTACTAAGTAATTTTAAAGCAAAGGAGAGGGAGGGAGAGAGAGAGAACATTTGACTAGAGAGACTTCTAGACTAAAATGACAGTCTTATTTATCTGACATATTATTCTCAGTCTTTTGCACACCTGTCTTGTTTGTTAGTTTTGTCAATGTGACACAAGCTAGAATCATCTGGGAAGAGGAAACAACTGGGGAATGCTTCTGTAGGAAGCCTAGGGGGCATTTTCTTGATTGATGATTGATATGGGAAGGCTCAGCCCCTTGTAGGTGGCCCCTCTGGGCATGTGGTCCTGGGTGCTAGAAGAAAGGCTGATATGAACCAAACAATGACCAGCATGATACCAAAGGCTAAGGGTCCAGGAGTGGCACAGATACCTTGGCAGTAAGCAACAGCTCTCTCACTGAACTGAAGACTCACTCAACAAGAGGGAAACCATGTCTGGTGCTGGAAACCTAGCCATCTATCCAGAGATAGTGAAGGCATGGATCTTGGAGAGGAACCTACAACCACCACTTTACTAAACCAGCATAATCTCTACATACTAAATACTTATCTGAATACTAACAGATAAGTGTAGTCCTCACCCCCATCAAGAACTTTTCTTTGCAACAGATGAAGACCATTACAGAAAATTACATCCAATCAAAATGTAGAGATGTCTGCAGATTTCAAGCAAACAATAGCTGACCTGGTTCATTCCATGTTACCTGAGAATCCAAGTCTTCTCCCTTTAAGCAGAGATTGGCATCCAGAACGTTGAGTCCCACCAGCAGACCGACAATCACCATTCCTTCCTCCTCCATCATTAAGGCCTCAGGCTCATAGAACTCACTGCAAGAGACTGGGGTGTCAGGGAGCTGCTCACAAACACCCTTACTACTCACCACACCCCAGCCTTCCTGCCTTTCCATCGCTAGGCTGCCACCTGGCCCCTACCCTGGAGCAGGGACCCTCAGGGAGCTTCCTTTCTCCTACCATGTCACGCACCTCTTCTTGGCCTACACGTCCCCCCAAAGGCCCATGTGGTCCCAGCTTGGTGCTGTTAAAGCAGTTAGAAGTGGGACCAGTGGGGAGGTCATTAGGTCATTAGGTCACTGGAGGTGTGCGCTCAAGGTGATCTTTGCCTATTCCTCGTTCTCACTTTCTGGACAGGAGGTCAGCAGTTTTTATCCTACCTACCACATGCTTCCTACAGGATACACTGCCTTGCTCCAGGCACAAAAGAAAAAGACCAACCATGGACTGAAACCTCAGAAACCTGTGAGACAACGCTTTTCTTTTTCTTTTGTACTTGTAGGGGTGTTTGTGTGAGACCACGTGTGTGGGTACACATATATGTATGTGTACAGGCCAGAGGTCAACCTCAGGTGCCTCAGGTGCTGGTCCTCAGATGTCTGCTTTCTTATTTTATTTTTTATCATTTTATTCTATGTGTATGTATGGGTGTTGTCTGCATCAAACAGAGCTTCTAACTGCAGCTTTTTCATGTGACCCTCATGCCTGCACCACAAGCAGTTTATACACCAAGCCATTACTCCACCTCTTCATCTTTAAAATCTGATTCTCTCAGGTGCTTTGTGACAGCACAGAAAGCCACGAAGCTGCCTATCAGGCTCCTCCACTGGGATCTTCGTCTCAGTCCTCACCTACTCCTGGCCACTGTCTTCCTGTCATTCTGCCTTGTGTCCCTGTGTCTTCTTCACTGGCTTCTCTGTCATGGAACTTGGCTATCTGAAATATTAGGTCACCAGGACTGGCTGGTGAGGTGACAGTGACAAAGGCCCCGGCCACCAGCCTGACAACCCAAGTTGATCTCTGGAGCCCACTGGATTGAAGGAGAGAACTGAGTAGGGTGTGGTGCCTCTCATCTTTAATCCCAGCACTTGAGAGGAAGAGGCAGGTGGATCTCTGTGGCAAGCCTGGTCTACACAGAGAAATCCTGACTCAAAAAAAAAAAAAAAGAGGAGAGAGAACTGACTTCCTTATTTATTTATTTATTTTTTTCTGACCCACACATGTGTGCCATGGTATCTACAACCCCCAAAAATAAGTAAATAAATTTAAAAGGAAAGAAAAACCAAAAATTAAAACAAGCTATGTTCAACAGTAAGAAAAATTTGGGTGTTGGCTATGATGTAAAAATATTTTTATCTCAACTAGACAAGAGAATTAACTCTAAAGATTTCTGTTATATGAATTTCAGTCGAGAGAAAATCTCTTTACAATGACTAATTGTTTATAAGCCATAAATATAAAGAATGAGTCAGTCATAAATTTCAGTGATAGCCACTATTTAAGTTTTCACTAATGCTAGCAAATATACATCTTAGAAACTGGATATGAAATCTTCAGCTAGATGACATATGTGTGTTCTTTACAAAGAAAATTACCCACTGTTGTTAGTTCAAAGTTATGTTATTCCTGTTATCATCCAGTCTAATAAAGATCATTTTATTGAAACTTATTGAATGGGCTGCCAGTTACCATATTATAAGTATTAATATTCTGGGAGAATTATCTTCAGAATTTCAAAATGAAGTCCTGCGAGTTTCAGTCATAATGCTTCTGGGATACTAGGGTTCAATAAAGAAACACTTCAAAAAAAAAACCTCAGAGCATTGAAGACTAGTTAGATTTTGATTTCAGCTACGAACGTTCTATATCTGACAATAACTTACAGACTATGCTGCAACTACAAAGTAATAGACAAATACCATGATGCAATACCTTAGGAGATGCTCATTGTCTATGACACCTTAGGAGATGCTCATTGTCTATGAAACCTTAGGAGATGCCAGTTGTCTATGACACCTTAGGAGATGCCAGTTGTCTATGACACCTTAGGAGATGCCAGTTGTCTATGACACCTTAGGAAATGCTTGTTGTCTATGATACCTTAGGAGATGCTTGTTGTCTATGACACCTTAGGAGATGCCAGTAGTCTATGACACCTTAGAGCATGCTCATTGTCTGTGATACCTTAGGAGATGCTTGTTGTCTATGAGGACTTTCAGGTAATCTGCCAGTTTCTTTTGCATGAGAGCAAGATAAAGCCATGCTCTGCCTCTTCCCACGGCTGTCCTAGAGAATTCAAACAGAGAATCAGATCACTATAGCATAAAATCAGCAACAAACAGAATGAAATAATTACCTGTGGGAGAGGCACATGCATACACACACACAAACACACACACGTCACACTGTAGTTTAGAGGTTAGTGAGGTACTGTCTGGGCACAGAGAATGCTCACTGTACAATGTAGGTGTTTTTTGAGTTTTGCACCACAGGCACGTCAGGTGTTAAGAGTCTCATAACATTTCTCATATATGCAACTTATGTTTGTGGTGAAATACCATGTCACTGGAGACACATATGCAGTTTCCCTGTTTCCCACACTCCACCTGCTGTTGGTGTTAGAGACAAAACTCCAGCCCTCTGCGAGAGCAGCAAGCACCCTTCACTGCTGAGCCCTATCTGCAGCCCAACAACAAAGGCAAATGATGTGAACCACATGGCAAGGGGCAACCGCTGTTGTCATATTAAATAATAGGAGTGTGAGGCCCAGAAGGGTTCATCTCACTCAAGGTCATGTGACGAATGAGCAGCACAGGTGGGATTAGAATCTACGTCAAGCATGGTTCCTGTGGCAGAGTGTTCCAAATTAGGAAGCACTTCAGAGGTGGCAAACATCAGAGAGTAGAAAGCAAACACTCAGCGTTACTACTTCTTACTCACTTTAGTTCTGGAAGATTCCTGACACTGGTAGCTATATCTGATGCTTCAGGACAAAGTTTTTCCACCAGCTCCAAAGGACCAAAGAAAGATTTACTTTGGCCAATGAAACTCTTCTTGACTGAAAGGGAAAACATCAGTGTGAGTCATGAGAATGGGCTGCAGGTTTTCCTGGGGCCCCGCCGACTTCCTTTCAAAAGCCAAACACAGCTACAAAGCTCCACACTCCGTCCTATGACCCAGGCTTTTGGGTGGCAGAGGCCACAGAACAAATCAGCTTTGCTTTCCTCCAGCAAGGAGCTTTCTCTGACCCCATGCCCTTTCTTCAAGAGGCTACTGCTTATGAACTGAAGTCTGCAAAATCCTGCCACCTTTGTCCTGGTGGCACTCAGACCTGAACTGCCTGGATAACCTAATTGCTTTCCGAACACCTTCAGTTCCTCACCCTTACACTTTGTTCTCCATTTGGCTAGAAGGGTCTGTTTGTTTAAGATGCAAACTAAGGCACACCGCTCCTTAAACTCCATATTTACTTAGAAGAAATTACAGCTCACTGTCATGACCACCAGGGGCCTGCAGGGTCCAGCCCCTCCCACTTCCTGGCTCTCACCTCCCATTCTTCTATTCCACACTCTGGGTTACCAAGTGTCGGAATGGTCTCACTCAGACCATTTGCACCTTTGTATCTGTTTTGTTTTGTCCCCCCCTTCTCTTGTGCTAGGATTGTTGTGGCCCAAATCTCTGTAGTGTTCTCTTCCTTAAGTCTCAGATCACATGTCAACCCCTCAAACAAAGTTTCCTGTCTTCGCTTTCTACCATCTCACTTTCTTATCTTTTTTGCTTCCCTAAATTTGATAGCATTTCATAATTCTGTGTTTCTGTATTCGTCTTAGCCTTTAACTGTGCTCCCCAAGGCCACCAACAGCCACATGAGTTACTAATGGCACCTGCAGTGTGGCTAGTTCAGCCAAGGACTGAAATGACATGTGCTGGCAATGTAAAACATGGTGGATTTTAAGCCTTACTATTAAAAGTGCCTATCAGAGGACTAAGAATGATCTCTGTGGCTTGTAGTAGCATTTCTACTGGACAGTGCTGCTCTAGAACACAGGGAACTTGTCTGTTCTGTGAGCTACTCTCCTCTCTACACCCACAACAATGCTTGGCACTAGCAAGGGCAAAGACTTAGTCCAAATTCCTATGCTCCCGAACATCCCCAGGCTCACCTTTCAGCCCATGTTTGAGGCAATGCTCCATCACTACAAAGAACTGCTGCAAAGGGGCATGGTCTGCATCCAGACTGCGTCCCAGGCTAAGGGCAGACTGGAGTAAGACCTTAATGCTGAGTTTCATCATATGCATTAGGTTGGCACGCTCCTCCATCATCTGGCCTTTGGAAGCTGTGGGCACATGCAAGGAAAAGCTTCGTTAGTGGGCTGAGTGGGGTATGGAGGTGAGAGGGGTCAGAGTGGTGCGGCAGGGGTCATGGGCTCGCTCAGGGTGAGGACGCACTAGCGGGAGGATATTTTGGGTTCGTAGTCAGGTCGCAGTTCATTTCTTCAGGCCACAGATCCTACGAGTCCTGGGCGCCTTGTGTGGCAGCAGTGACTGCCACAAGCTGAGCCTTCTAAGCGGCTCCTTGCGTTGCTAGGGGGCTGGTTCCAACAAGATTCGCCGTGATTGGTCTCTCCCCTGACCAATGATAGGGCTCAAAGTCAAGGCTGCCTTGCCCCACCTCCACTCAGCCCTTGATCATTCCTATTGGACGAAGCCAGCTCAGAGCCACACCCACGGAGGAAGGTGGCCATTTTGCGCAATCTGCCCTTGGATCGATCTAGTTGGAGCTTCCCCGAGGCTCACAGGGTTTCAGATGTCTTTTTGTCCCATTATCCGTGCCTGCAGGAAAGCGTCCTTCCTAACTTCCTTCCTTTCCAGACTCTGAGCTTTCATCCATGACTTGTGGCCATTCTATGTTTTTCAAACCCTTAAAGAAGTTTGTTGGAAATAACTCAGCTACATTTCTACTCTATTCATCTTGTCACTTTGGAGAGTGAGTCTGTCTACAGTTAGTATGGGATATTTAGGACACGTGTTTACCAAATGTTCGCTCAAACCCAGTAAATGGCATCCTAGAGTTTAAAAATAGACTCAAAGGAAAAAAAATAATTAGATTCCACCACTGGAGAGATTATGCGGTTATGAACATGTACTGCTCTTTAAGAGGACCCAGGCCTACCACCTAGGCTCATAACTACCTAAAAATCCAGCTCCAGGGCATCCTAAGAGGTTTTTTGGATCCTGTAGGCACCTACATATATCTTTCTCCCCAAAACACACATTAAAAAAAAAAAAAAAAACAACCAACCAACCAAAAAAACCCAACCCCAACCCCCTACCCCCCAAGCAAAATACCTTAAACCCCACCCACCCTAAGACTTCAAACTAATAGCTCCCGCAGGTGCACTAGCTGCTCGGTGGAGGGATCTCCCTGTGGTATGCCCCTGCCTCTTGGCCTGTGCCAGCTTTCTTTTTTCTTTTTTTGGTTTTTCGAGTCAGGGTTTCTCTGTACAGCCCTGGCTGCCCTGGAACTCACTCTGTAGACCAGGCTGGCCTCGAACTCAGAAATCCACCTGCCTCTGCCTCCCAAGTGCTGGGATTAAAGGCATGCACCACCACTGCCCAGCTCCGTGCCAGCTTTCTATCTTGTCCTTTGGCGCAGGAGATTCCAGTTTGTTTGCAGCTGGGTTTGTTTGCTTGACCTTATTACTGAGGTCAAGTATCTTTTTATCATCTATTGCCTCCTAGGTTTTTTGGTTTTGTTTTTCCACAAACCACTTGCTCAGTCTTACTTTTTGTGTGCAAGGTTTTGCCCTTCTCGTTGATAATGTACATTCTGAATGTGAACACTCACGAGGACATAGAATTAAAGAGAACACATAGGTGCCATTTGAATGAAAACATGAAATGTGACTGCTCCTGGGTATGGTTGAAGAGCATTTATTTACTTATTATTTATTGTAGATATGGGGGAAAGCACAGCCAGAGGCATCTGGAAGAGTCCATACTGAATATTGTCAACAGAATAGAGGGCTGAGAGGAGCATTGGCAGAAGGGGAGATGGAGAGGAGGAGAGAGGAGAGAGGGAAGGGGAGAGAGTGCAAATGGATGAAGAGAGATGTGGAGGACCAAGAGTGGAGCGAAGAGGGAAGCCAATAGAGTTCATAGCCAAAATGGCTGAGTTAGATAGGAAAGAGAAGCTGGGGGAGGAAAAGGGGAGGGGAGGGGAGAGGAGGGGAGGAGAGGGGAGGGAAGAGAAGAGAAGCTGAGGGATGAGAAAAGAGAAGCTCAGGGATGAGAAGCTAAGCTGGGGTGGGAACAGAAGGTGGGGGCCGCCACGGGAGAGGTTTAGGGTAGGGGGCGGAGTATGCCAGTTAGAATTACTCTGTAACAGACATAGGCAGCAGAGGCAAAGTAATGGAGGAGCCATATGTCCTTTTTGCTGGAGATAAGGAGAATTCCTATTAACAAGTATGAACTATCTTAAGTCCTTAAGGGAATGGATGAAGTTTACAACTCTGAATTTACAATAAAGGTTATTAAGACTGCAATGGGGCTAACATTTCTAAATTCTCTCAATCTGGGGAGAGGTGCTAGGTCTGTTTTTCTCAACATCTCCTCTTGGCTGAGGGGAGGAAGAAATGGGTTAAGTAAATAAAGCATTTGAATAGGAGTGGTAAAGTTATTTTTACCTGGTGGGGAAACCTATTAATTGAATGTTTATATTTTAAAGAAATAGATTGGGGAAAGTTGTAAAACTTAAGGGAAAAAAATAACAGAAGGGAGGACTTCTTCAAGGAAAAAAATGAATATATCATAATCATAGAAAGTTTATCAAAAAGTATTTATTTGTTTTGTTTTTTCGAGACAGGGTTTCTCTGTGTAGCTTTCCTGGAACTCACTCTGTAGACCAGGCTAGCCTCAAACTCAGAGATCAGCCTGCCTCTGCCTCCTGAGTGCTGGGATTAAAGCCATGCAGCAGCACACCAGGCCCCTGAGATTTGTCAGTGCACTCATTGTGATACCTCAGGTTTCCTGTGCGTTCTTCCTTTGCTTTACAAAGGCAAGCGAACTCTGAGCTCATGGCTTGTCTCAGTGCAATGACATCACAGAAAAAGACTTTTGATTAAAAAAAAAAAATTACTGCATTGACCAAAGGGTAATGAAATAAGCAACATTTAGATCATTTTGAGTTTTCTGCATTAAAAAAAGTGTGTGTGAAATGGACGACTAACAGGTGTAGCTACCGTTTGGTAAGTCTTGATGGGAATAAGCACTTTAAAGGGTTATTTTTATGCTATGTGTTTATGGGTATTTTACCTGCATGTGTGCATGTGTGCCATATGTGTGCCTGGTGCCCAAGGAGGCCAGAAGAGGGCGCCTCATACCCTTGGACTAAAGTTGCAGGTGGTTGTCAGCCTCCATGTGGATGCTGGGAATCCAACTTGAGTCCTTTGAATGAACAGCCAGTATTCTTAGCCACTGAGCCATCTCTCCAGCCCACAAATTTTAGGTTTAAAGTCAGTATCTGGCCCAGCATGTAAAAGTGGCTCAGCTTGTTAAAGGGTCTGCTGCCAAGTTCGAAGGCCTGAGGACCCACACGTTGGAAGGAGAAAACCAACTCCAGCAAGTTAACCTCTGACACACAAGCAGTGTGGCTCCAAACAAACATGTATAGAAATGCATAAAAAATAGGAAATAGATAAAAGACAATATAATTTTGAACTTCTGATCCTATTGTTTCATCTTATAAGTCTGAGATTACAGACACGTGCCTCCATGTCCATTTACCTTGTGTTGGGTATTGAACCCAAAGTCTGGTGAATATTAGGCAAACACTTTACCATGCAGCCCCAGCTGCATGCTCCACTAATATTATCCCTAGCTGCATGCTCCACTAATAGTATCCCAGGTTGTGTGGGGCACTAATATGGAGTAGTGTTTTTGGCACTGAATTGACAGCACACAATCCCAGGCTTTCTAGACTTTCAGACATTTTCTTTGTTTGTTTCTATAGCTCACTTAATCACTAAAGTGAAGGGAAAAGCTAGCTTGTGTCACTTGAGAAGGACTGAACCAGTTGTGTGTAGAGGTATCCTGACACATGGAAGACGGGTGTGGTAGCATGTTCCTGAATCCCAGCACTTAGGGTCAGAGACTAAAACCAGTCTTGTCTACATAGCAAGTTTGAGGCCAGATTGGAGTACACAAGACTATCTCAAAAACCAAAGAAAACCAAACAAAAACCACGGATAGGAACGACATAGTTCACACCATGACCTGATGAGACAGACCCAATGAGAGAATTTCTTCCAGATGTCTTGCCAGTATGCTACCTAGTCTAGCTTTCGACTCCTGGCTCAGCAAGCCTCTTGCCCCAATCTTGTGAGAAGCTGAGACTCCAGGCCTATCTAAATAACTATGAAGTAAAGATGGCCGCTGTGGGCCTTCATCTTTAAGGAAGTATCACTCTAAAAAGCAAGATACGCCGTTATGTATATCCAGTGTGTCTGAAAGCACCACATTGAGAGGAGAAAGCTAGAGAGCTATGTGCAAAGACACTTGGAAAGATTCAACAGTATACATGAGCACTCACGTGCACATGCACGTGTAAGAAAAATCTCCCCAAGTAAAACAAGACAACTATGCACTGGAGGTCATGTGGGATATTTTAGAACATGGACCACGCTGGGCAGTGGTGGAGCATGCCTTTAATCCCAGCACTCAGGAGGCAGAGACAGGCGGATTTCTGAGTTCGAGGCCAGCCTGGTCTACAGAGTGAGTTCCAGGACAGCCATGGCTACACAGAGAAACCCTGTCTCGAAAAAACAAACAAACAAAAAAACAAAACAAAACATGGACCAAAGCATCATATAACATTCCATTGCAGCTTCTTTTTCTTTCTTCTGCCCACCCCCGTGTGTGTCTATCTTCTCTCTCTCTCTCTCTCTCTCTCTCTCTCTCTCTCTCACACACACACACACCCCCCACACTGCCTCTCATTAAATAAGTAAAAAATGTAATAACATGGATAAGATAATAGTACCTACCACACAATTCATAAAGCCTGTGTAAAATCTGCGCCTGGACCATAATGCCAATGCCAGTCCTTCCCTTACCACAGATTGATGGGTGACAGTCACCTCCTCAGTGGCTTGACTAGTGCACTGTGGTTCCATCCTGCCCTGAAATCCTGCCCTTCCTGGCTACTCATGGCTACAGTGGAGTTGAGGAGCACTGGGGAGAAGTTTCAGGGTTTTTGAGAAGGCAGACAGGGAGCTCATTCGAGCTTGGCTCTAAGTGCCCCTGCTCCTTGGTTTCAGCATGCTTCATTTATGAAACACAGATTCAGAGCTGGAGAGTTGGTTCAATAATTAAGAGAGTGTGCTGCTTCTTCCAGAGGATCTGACTTTGGTTCCCAGCACCCACATCAGGCAGTGCATACCAGCTCCAGAGCATCTCATGCCCCCTTCTGGGCTCTGCAAGCACTTACGTATAACACGAGCATAAATTTACCCAGGCACACATATAAACACATAAACATTAATTATCCATCTCCCAGAAATTTGAGGAAAAATTATTATTGTGTCATTTTGGTTTTGGGGACAGAAGTTTCACTATGTAGGTCAAGCTAGCCTCAAACTTGTAATTTTTCTGACCCAGTGCTAGGATTGGAAGTGTGAGACACAATGCCTCAATGAAAAAAAATTATCATCAACTCCAAGCATGGGGCTTCCGAAAGCCTTGCTTCTTGATTGCAGCGGCTGCAGGGGCATACCCATGAAGCAAGCCCTACTACCATTCAGGTTTACTGTGGAAACTGAGGTAAACGGGTTGGGGGTGGGAATGGGGGGGGACAAGGAAGGGCCGTGATGGTATGAGCACAGATTTAACACTCTTGTGGCATTCGGTAAACACAGAATGAAAAGCTGTCTACACTTTATGTCATTGCCTTAACAGGAAAACCGACCCTTGTTCATCAGATGGTTACTGATTATCTATGATTCCCGAGAGGCACAGGCACATTTTACCTATAATGAACAGTATCCTCGGTATAACAGTGCTTCAGTCAATGACTGGTAAAGTACTACAGCGGAACAGAAGAATTCCATGGTCTGTGACCCTCACAGCTGCCGTAAAACTGCATTCCTCACACACCGTGGGGAGCCTTGAAAACAAGCCTTTCATACTGCTAGAGGAGCAGAGTCCAGTCCACACAGTCAGGGTCAGCAGGAGAGTCTGGTAGGGATAAGGCACAGTCACTGGCTTGTGTACTTACTGTGTACTGGCCCTCCATGCTTTTTATCATTATTGTAGTTTGTCCTCCTTCCACATTTAAAAAGTTAACTGTGAAAAGTGATGGACCAGCCTGACTCCATCTTCAGATTATAAGCCACTAGCACTGCTTGGGTGTGGTGGTGCATGCCTTTAGCCCAAGCCATTCAGGACGCAGGAGGCATCTCTGTGAGTTCAAGGCCAACCTGCTCTACAAGGTTTGTTCCAGGACAGCCAAGGCTGTACACAGAGAAACCCTGTCTCAACAAAACCAAATCAAGTCCCCTCCCCCCAAAAAATCTGTTAAAAATGATCTCATTCCTGTTTTCAGTAAAACTTGAGTTTGACCATGTCTTGACCCATTTGACATGTCCCACACCCTATACCCTAAACTCCAACCTGATTAGATAGGATGTTCTGCCAAAAAATTTTGAGCTGTCAATCTCCTATGTAACCAAAACCTCTTGGGAACCCCTTGGTCCTGCAACTTTCTGGGCTATATGAATCTCACTTTCTCCTATGATTGATGCTATTTTCTCAAAGTCGACTTATCCCCGTGTGACAGAATATAAGGCTTACATAATCTGACCAAAGAATTTGGATAATGATCTTTACTCTCCTTCTTTGAAATTAATAAATGTTACCTAAGGGTGTGTGTGTGTGTGTGTGTGTGTGTGTGTTCTAAAAGAAGGCATTGTTAACACAGGTGATGGCTTTGTGTGTTGTTTCCTGAAGATTTTTCCAGATGGACAAGATGCACCAAAGTAATAGTCATGATCCTGACCTTGGAGGCCTGAGCTAAAGCATCTTAGTTAAAATACATGTCCATATATACATATGCATTTTATTTAGTGAGTTGGGAGGGGTGCTTGTGCATGTCATGGTACACATATGGTGATCAGAGATCAATTTGTGAGAGTCAGTTCTCTCCTTCTACCATGTGGGCCTTAGGGATTAAACTCGGGCCATCAGATCTGGAGGCAAACACCTTCACCCACTGGGCCATTTTGTCAACATATATTTATATTTTAAATTGCAACAGTAGTTGTACAAATTTCAGTGGTACACTGTGACACTTTAGCTTATGGATATAACCTGTAATGATCACCAGGGCAACCGGCATAGCCACCATCTCAGTTTTCCTTTCCCCGTTGGGAAGGAACATGTAAAACATCTCCACTCGCTGTTAGAAAATATTCCATAGTTGTTGAGGATCTTAGTTATTCTAGCTACAGTACAGAACTTCAGAAGCCATTCCTCCTACCCAGTTCTACCCTGAAGTCACTAACCAGCCTCTTTCCATCTCACCCAAAACTTCCTGAGATCCGGGAACTATTGTTGATTCTCTCTGTATCTTTGCTCTTAGCCAATAGGCTTAAGTAAAAAACTAAAGCCAGAACAATTTTAAATAGAAAGAGGATAAGATACGGATATAAAGAAAGGACGTATTTTTCTATAGGTACATAATGTATGTGCATTTTAAGCCATTGTTATAAGAGTCAAAAAGTAAAAACCAGGGCTCAGTCAGTAAAGGCATTTGTTGACAAGCCTGGTGATCTGAGTTCTAGCCCTGGAACTCACATGGTAAAAGGGGAGAACTGACTTCTGAAAGGCATCCTCTGACTTCCACAGGCACGCCATGGCATGCATGGTGATTAAAAAAAAAAAAAAAAATCAGGGCCGGAGAGAGGAAACTTGAAGACCTGAGTGCATATCACCAGTGCTGGGAAAGCAGAGACAGGAGAATAACTGGATCTTGTTGGACAGTGTGGCCAATTGGTTAGCTCTGGGCTTAGTGAAAGACCTGTCTCAAAAATACGGTGGATTAAACAGTTGAGGAAGACAGCCAACCTCTGGTCTTCAAGTACACAAGCACATGTACAAACATATGTGAACCCATATACACACACAAAAGTAAAGGTTATGAAAGTAACCAAGATTGCCAGGCAGTGGTGGTGCACATCTTTAATTCTAGCACTCAGGAGGCAGAGGCAGGAGGATCTCTGAGTTTGAGGTCAGCCTGGTCTACACAGTGAATTCTAGGATATCGAGGACTACATAGAGAAACCTTGCCTCAAAACAACCAAAAATCTAAAAAAAAAAAAAAAAGAAACAAAAAAAAAACCCAAACAAAAACAAAACAAAACCAAAAAACAAGTTAATTCATTACCAAGGAAAGAAGCTTTTTTTGTTGTTGTTTTTGTTGTCATTTTGTTTTTTAAAATAAAATCGGGGTAATAAAGTCTATTGTATGCACATGATGCCCCAGGCAGTTACAGTCAATACTCCCTTTACCACAGCAACTTGAAGCCTGCATAGTTCTGTTCACAGAAAGTGCCCGAGTCATGTGAAACATGGTTACTTATTTATTTGCCTGTTTATTTATTTAGAGGCAGGGGCTCACTATGTACACCAGGTGGGTCTCAAACTCTCAGAGCTCCACATGCCTTTATCTCCTAAGTGCTGGTATTAAAGGCCAGCACCACGCCTGACGACTTGGCTATCTTTTATATTGTAATTTTAGATATGTTTAGAAACAGAAACACCAATACATTATAATTAGCACAGTTCTAAGTACATACGTTAACATGTGCAGGAAGTATGCGCCTGAATCACCATGCCCAACCATCAAAAATAAATAATAATTTGCTTTTATTCTTTCTTATTGGTATGCTGAAATTCTAATCTAGATCATAGGAGCTGAACCAGATCGTACAAGGTAGTTGATTAAAATTTTGTTTTAAATCCCCATTTTTATGATTGGAAATGCAAGTAGGAGGGGTGATGAGTTGTCCTCGTCCCACACGGGGTTAGTGGCAGGAGAATAAAGGGAACCAAAACCTCCTGCCTCTGACTTGCTGCTCTCACCAACTTTGGAATATGTTGTCAACCTCAGCCGCAGGTGCACAACCGGCTGACTGCCGAGATTGTTAGAAGGGGACCAGCACCGGACTTCATTTCTCAAGTGTGCAAAATATGAACACAGATGACTTTCCGTCTAAGCCTCTAATTTAAACCTCCTATTTAAAGTCAATCCGTGATCACGACGCAGCTGTTCTGAGGTTCACAAAGACAAACACAAGGTGGGAGGGGAGTCCCGGGCCGCAGCCACCCTGTCCGGCGCTTCTCCCGCAGGGTCACACCAATTGCAGAGCCCCGCGCCGCGCGTCACAACTCGGCGAAGCAGCTTGTCCTGCGGGTCAGGTTTCCCCAGCCCGGTAGCAGCACCAGCCCGCAGGACCCCGGCCTACCTGCCCGCTCCCCGCCGCCGCCACCGCCGCCGTCTCCCAGCCCCGCGGCCGCGCGCAGCGCGCTGCCGCAGCTCGCCGACAGGTTCCCGGTGGCTCTGCGCGCCAGCGTCAGGATGGGCGCCGACCAGCTGTCTGGCGCTCGAGGCCGCGACGCGCTCCGCAGCTCGTTGGGGCTCGGCAGCTGGCTCCGGTCCACGATCTCGAACTCTTCCCCGGACTCTAGGCTTGCCTGGGATCCAGACTCCGGCCCCGGCTCGGGCTCCGGCCCCGGCTCCAAATCCTGCCCCGCCCGGCGGCAGTCTCCGCGGGCGGCCATGTTGGCCGGTCACGTGACCCGTCGCTGGCCTGGGTCCGCGGCCTTAAGCTGCTCCCTGCGGCCGCTTCCCTCTCTGCTCGCGCTCACCTGGGCTTGCTTTCCTCGCATAACGCTCGGGGAAAGTACGATTCCTAAACGCAGGTGATCCCCGTCGGGAGTACTTGGAAGTTACTTTTGGACTTTCTACTTCCCACGACCGAGAATGCGCCTTATTTTAACGTTTTGCGACACAACTTCCTCTTTTAAATTTTAATTTCATGACTGTCCTTTTTTCCTTTGAGACAAAATCTCACTGTTGTATTTTATTTGTTGTTGTTTTGTTGTTGTTTTCCCCACACAGGGCCTCTTGTTGCCCAGGGCATTAAAACAGGCCATGTAGCCGAGTGGTGGTGGTGCGTGCTTTTAATCCCAGCACTAGGGAGGCATAGGCAGGCGGATCTTTGAGGACAGTCTGATATCTGAGGACAACATAGTCAACGGAGCGAGTTCCAGGACAGCCAGAGTTACACAGAGAAACTCTATCTCAACACCCTAGTCCCCTCACCCCTCAATAGGCCACTTGGCAAGGGTGTGATTAACTACTTTGGGGGTGGATGGCAGTTCTGGGAATTGAACTTTGAATCTCACACATGCTAATCAATACCTCTACCACTGAGTTTCACCCAACCCCCAACACACACACAACCAACAGGAATTTGTGATCCTCCTGTCTCCATCTCCCAAGTGCTTCTGACACCACACAACGATAGGCACTCTACTGGCAGAGCTACGTTCCCAGTCAGAATCTCAGTCTGTAGCTCAGGCTGGCCTAGAACTCAGTAATATAGCACTACCTGGCCTTGAACTCCTGGTGATCCTCCTGCCTCTGCCTCCTGAGTATGGGGATTAAATGTGTGCTTTACCATGCCAGCTCATGTCTAATATTTTCGACCTCATCATTTTTGGCAGCCTTCTTCAGAACAGGCTGTAAAAGGGCTGCCAAAGAAACTAGGACAGATGAGTCAGAGGTGTGTGTGTGATGGTGGGGCTTTTTCTTTTAAATCAGATGAATCTGAGTGACAGCCTGCAGGCAAGATCGGCATTGGTGGACTGGAAATGAGCTCTGTATTCTGCTATTAATTAAGTGTGATAGGAATTGAACCAACCTCATTCCTAAGTAAGATTTCACAATAAGGAAACACAGCACACAGCCTACCTTGTGATTATTGTCTCTGCTTTCCAACTCTGGCCTGGATAAGTCACCATACAGATATGTGGCTATTCAGCCTATTTTCTTACTAGGAATAGAAGGGAATTTAGCCAGATTAAAATTCGAATGTCATGAGAATTTAACAATTTGTAAATTAGAATTTAACAATTTAGACCATGTCAAACCACAGAGCTCTTAATGTTTAAAATTATTACAGTGCTGTTGCAGGCTAGGTGTGGTAGCAGACACTTTTAATCCCAGCACTCAGAAGGCAGAGACGGGTAAATGTGAGTTCAAGGCCAGCCTAGTTTACATAACCAGTTCCAGTCCAGCCAGGACTAGGTAGTAAGATCCTGTCTCAAAAAAAAAATAAAATAAAATAAAGCAAAATAAAATATGTGGTAGATTGTTAGAGATCAAATAATTTCACCTAAAAATCTGGCTTTTAGTTCTTTTTGAATCATTGAAAGATTGGACGACTTAGAATATGCTTCCTGATGGTAACACATTATTGTTAGTAGTTAGATGGCTACTGTGAGAAATGATCTATCTGTGCTCCCTTTGCCGTTACAGACACAATATAGAAGAACAATATAGAGAACAATATGGAACAATATAGAGAAGCTTGGCATCGTGTCTGTGTGCTCCTAGGCACAGAGGCAAAGGTTCACATTATGTAGATCATGTCGGTTACATCAAACTGCAGAACAAGAAGCATGTGATGGAGGCCTTACACAGGGCTAGGCTCAAGTACGCTGACCACTGGAAGATCTACCCACATCTCAAAGAATGGGGCCTTCACCACGTTTAATTCGGATGAATTTGAAGATCTGAGAAGTGACTCATCCTCTGTGTACCTTCACAGTGCTTGGTGGTTTCTGTGGCGGCAGAGTCTCAGACAATCCCACCTATTTTGGAAATGTGGCAGAGGCTAACGAAGATTCATTGATTCCAACCTTAATTCTCCTGTCACACTGTACATGGTAAATATAGCTCTCTATAGGTCCCTATTATGTGGTGTACAGAGTGGATTCAAGTTAAAGAGGCTACAGCAGAGTGCAAAGGGTTTGAGAAGTGCATGGCTAGAAATGTCAACAGAATCTGTATGGGTAGGAACCTGAGACCAACCCTGGGATGATGTTGCTGCTGAGGCCTAGGGGACAGTCAGGCTGAAAGACAGGCTTCCAGCTTCAGGGTGGAGTCTAGGGAAGAGTAGAAACAGGCTGGAGGGTTTGGGAGGGGGATGGGTGGGATGTCCAGGTATGTGTGTGCTCCCAGGCATGTGTGTGTGTGTGTGTGTGTGTGTGTCCAGCTCCACCGGGCAAACAGATGGACCAGCAGCATTCCAGTGGGCAGCAGGGCCCAAGCTAAGCAGAAGCAACAGGGTCAGACTAGTGTTTTGTGACTATTGATTTTTGGTACATACTGGGTATCAGGCTGGTGGGCCATGCCATGTCATCTTAGTGCTAGGTGTCTATGAGTTTACGGAGTCCAGGGAGTTACACACTATCCTTGGTCTGGTGTGGCCAATATGTTCTTGGGCCTGTTTTCCCTCATATGATTGTGAAATATCTATGTTTCACTATCCTCTCAATTCACCCTTATAGTGACAAGCTTATAGTTTGGTTCTATTCCCAGAAACCACCTATTTAATAAGTCTGTGTTGCATGGTCTGTGCCTGACTGATGGTGAGGTTTGTGGATCCATCCAGGGGCTCCAGTCATCCTTGAGAGGCAACTCCTCTGTAGCCTGAACAGTGCCCCCTTTCCTGTGACTACTCTCCTGCATCAACAGCAGCCCCTCCTGTGCCTGTTTCAATTTCCTGAAGTCAACACAACTAACGCCATTTCTGCATGTTCTAGTTTAAGTATTAACACTTCTTGACCACACCAGACCTCGATCCCTCCCTCTGCAAGCCCGGATCCCCACCGCTGATAAGACACTTCACCTGTAAGAGAAGTTCTCTCGATCATCTTTTCTGATCTTCACCTTCTCAGGTTTATTCCACAACAAACTGATCCCCATCACCATTAAGCCCAGTTTTCTTTTCTCCTAAGGTCCCTCCTTCCTAAACAGAGCCAACAACTGTCTGTAAGATAGCATCTCCTACGGCACAGCCTGAAAAAGCACAGCTCTATACACAGTGGAGTGAGTTAGAGAAGGGCCGAGCCTGACCTCAGCATCCTCACCTTGTGAGACAGAAGATTCCTTACCTTGTAAGCTGTACCTCCTGGTTTTCTCCATCACAACCCATAGAGGGTGTGGTAACTTTGTCTATTCAGCACTGTGAATGAGAGGAAGCCATTTGCTCCAGAGGTAGCAGTTGGGGAATTTGGACTTTTGAGACCTGCCTGGACTAAGGGCATTAACAGCTTTGTACTGGAGTTTGTTCTGTAGCCACCCTGGCCAGGAAGGGCTGGGCTGCTCTGTGGAATCAAAGACCCACCTATTTCTCAGTGAAGAATATAAATGCTTTTAAATTCACTAGAAAGAGGCAACTGGAAGCTGAAGAGATGGCTCAGTAGTTAACAGTTTGCTGCTCTTCTAGAGGACCTGGGTTTGGTTCCTAGTACCTTTGTCTGGCTGCTCACTACTGCCTGTACCGCCGGGTCCAGGGGAACCTGTTTTCTCTTCTGGCCTCTATTCTCTCTCTGGTGTGTGTGAGCGCATGCACACACACAGAGAGATATAGAGATAGATAGAGAGAGAGAGAGAGAGAGAAATAAAAAAGAGCATCCATGGAACAAATAGAAAGACTTGGCTTCCATTGAGTAGTCTAAAATGGATTTGGGTTTCTAACCATCCAGGATTTGACAGAATCTATGTATCTACATATATGTATCTATGTATATGTATCTAGGTATATGTTTGTCCATGCATCCATCCTTGTATTTACACATCTATCATCCTATTCTCTCACCTACTTATGCTTTGTTGTCTTCTAATCCATCCATATCCATTTTCTACCCATCTGGCTATCCTGTGACCCTGTGAGACCTGTCCTCCTCCATCAGCCTTTCTGACTCCTTTTCATATCATTATACGATAAGTGGATTTATGAACCCCTCATAATCTCTTCATGTGCTTTAAAAGCATTATTTATTTATTTATTTATTTATTTATTTATTTATTTATTTGAGACAGGCTCTCCCTATGTAGCACTGGAGCTCACTACATAGACCAGGCTGGCCTTGAACTCACAGAGATCTTCCTGCCCTGGCCTCTCAGGGCAGAAATTAAAGTATACTACCACACCAGAGTGTTTGTTTTGATTTATGTGTAACTGTGTGTGTGCATGAGTTTATGTGTACCACTTATGTGCAGTGCTCTGAGAGGGCAGAGGGTGTTGTCTCTCCTGGAACTAGAGTTATAGGTAGTTGTGGGTAATCTGACGTTGGTGCTGGGATCAGAACCCAGGTCCTCTGGAAGAGCACCAAGGGCTTTTAATAGATATGATATCCTTCCAGCCTTTTCTTTCTATTCTTAAAGACTCCAAACTAATTATTTGCACAGGCTCTGCCCTCTATGTCAGTTTTAGCATCACTGGCTGGCTTTAAAAATATATACATATTTATCTGGATGTAATGGCACATACCTTTAATCCCTGACCTCAAAAGGCAGAGGCAGGTGGATCTCTAGTCTACAGAGTGAATTCCAGGACAGTTAGGGCTACACAATGAAACCCTGTCTCAGTCCCTGCCCAAATTATCTGTCTGTCTGTCTGTCTGTCTGCCTGCCTGCCTGCCTACCTACCTATGTGTATGTTTGTTTGTTACATGTGTGCAGGTGCCCTCAGTGGTCATAAGAGTCTGTCAGATCCCCCAAAATGTCGGGAGCCAAACCCATGAAATTACCCGCTGTTCTGTGAAGCATAGTCAGTTAAAGTGCAAGGTTAGAAAGGACAGGGCATTTGCGGTCATGGGTCCCAGGAATTGAAAGAACGTTCTGGTAGTGGGTTGGCCTTGGGCCATGTGTAACCTTCCTGCCTGCCTGTCTTTTAAAGCTGCTGTCCTGAAATAAACTTTGAGAGCTTGATCTGAATATAGACTTGCTCTCCTTCTTCAAGTCTCATGTCCCACATTCCTTTGCCCCTTCCCCAGGTTCCCGCTGAACCCCTGAAGGCCGGGGCACCAAAACTGGAATTATAAGTGGCTGAGCCACCATATAGGCTCTGGGAACTGAACTCAGGTCCTCTGCAAGAACAGCAGGTGTTCTCAGCCACTGAGCCATCTCTCTAGCCCTGTGACTGTTTTTGTTTTGTTTAAACATCACCAAGTTCAGTTTCACACAAGTTGTACTAGCTGTACAGGAGCTTCAGGACTGAGGCTTGCCTGGGGCCAGAATTTGAGAGGAAACTGACAAGCAGGTCAAAGGGCTGGATGAAGAATAGTTCTCTTTTTCTGGTCCATGCCTTCTTTTCAGACAGGAAAGGCAGTCTCACCACAACTGTTTATCTTCTACCCACCCCAAGTGGTTATCTTTCTATCCCCACTCCAAGTGGTTTTTCTCCTGTCCCAGCCTCACGGGAGCTGAGAATACAGGCATTTACCCCCAGACCTGGTATTGGGAAGGTTTTGTTTTTGAGTTCTATATTAGTCAGCTTTATACCACGGTGGCACAGTAATTTAATAATCAACTTAATAAGGGAAAAGACTTATCTTGACAAAATTGTTTTGAGATTACAATATATGTCTTAGTCAGGGTTTCTATTCCTGCACAAACATCATGACCAAGAAGCAAGTTGGGGAGGAAAGGGTTTATTGAGCTTACTCTTCCACATTGCTGTTCATCACCAAAGGAAGTTAGGACTGGAACTCAAGCAGGTCAGGAAGCAGGAGCTGATGCAGAGGCCGTGGAGGAATGCTGCTTACTGGCGTGTTTAGCTTGCTTTCTTATAGAACCCAAGACTACCAGCCCACAGATGGTACCACCCACAAGGGGCTCTCTGCCCTTGATCACTAATTGAGAAAATGCCTAACAGCTGGATCTCATGGAGGCATTTTCTCACCTGAAACTCCTTTCTTTGTGATAACTCCAGCTTGTGTCAAGTTGACACACAAAACCAGCCAGTACAAATATAATTAGATCATTTCCCCCTTCTTGTTTCTTCTAGCCCCTCCCATATGCCCCTCCTTTCCCTCTTTCAAAGTCACTCTCTCCGTTTTGTTAGATGCATATTTGGTTATGTGTATCTATATATTCCTAAATACATAAATGCCTTCTGCTCAGTGTGTGTGTGTGTGTGTGTGTGTGTGTGTGTGTGTGTGTTTAGGGATTATCGTTTGGTATTAAGTAACCAATGGATGTCCTCGTCTCTGGAATACTCTGGAAGAGTATTTCTCTTACACCCAGCATTCCTTTGTTACCCATAGTCCTTTGTGAAGGGTAGAGGCCTTGTGGGCTTTCTCCCTTCCACTTTAGGCTGCTATTGTTGACTGACAGGGTTTTAGTCCACTGACTCTTGACCTTGCTGTTTTGGGCCTGTGGTGAGACAGCACAGCATGGCAGGCTGTGTGTGTGTGTGTGTGTGTGTGTGTGAGAGAGAGAGAGAGAGAGAGAGTAATTTGATTCTGTTAGCTATATTTTAATTTATTCTTATGATCTTTCTCTGGAAGGACAGCAAATGCTCTTGCTCCGAACTGCAGAGCTACCTCTCCAGGCCCCATAGCAGTAATTTTAGTTAAAAAAAAAAAAAAGTTAAAGAAGCAGCAAAAGGCACACAGATGACTAGATGATAAAAGTTAAGGGTCGGACTTGCTGGAGAGATGACTCAGAGGTTAAGAGCACTGGCTGCTCTTGCAGACAATCCAGGTTCAGCTCCCAGAACCCACAGGGTGGGTAGCTCACACCCATCTGAAACTCTAGTTCCATGAAATCTGATGCCTTCCCTCTTCTGGCTTCCACAGGCACACATGTGATGAACATATATACATGCAGGCAAACACTCATACACATAAAAATCAAAATACGACTTTTAAAAAAATAAAATAGATATTTAGAAAACACGATTATAAAATCCTGAGTTCAGATCCATAGCACAATGTAAGACGCTTGGTATAGCTACATGTGTCTGCATGACTAGATTTTGGGTGGGACTGGCAGAAATGGGCAGCTCCTTGGAGCTTGCTGGCCAGCCAGGCTAACCAAAATGGCAGGTTCAATGAAGGGACCTTGTCTCAAAAAAAATACAGTGGAGATCAATTAAAGTAGATACTCAACATCAACCTTTGGTCTTTGCAAGCACACGTATGGTGGGTGCACATACCTGTACATACATGTGCCCATGTGTTGTCACATGTACATAATTACCACTTATGCACATACACACACAATAAAGAGAAGTCCCCTTACAACTGATAGTTTAGGAGTAAGGCTGACCTCAGAGTTTTTGAGGCAGCAAAGAATGAGAACAGAAAGCGAGTGCCCTAGATTCACTTTTGCTGCTCTGATAGAGTAGTCTGCCCCCTCCCCCATCTTAAAGGAGTAAGGGATTATTTTAGCTCACAGTTCCAGATTACAGCCCACCACTGCAGGGAGGTCACAGTGACGGGAGCTTGAAGTATCTGGTTATAGTACATCCATGGTCTATAGCACAGAAAAGCAAACACATGTCTGCTTAGTGCTCAGCTAGCATTCTAACCCAAGGGAATGGTGCTGCCTACTTTCAGCTCGGGTCTTCCTATCTCAATTAAAGCAATCAAGACAGCCCCCCACAGGCATACCGAGAGGCCAACTGGATCCAGACAACCGCTCATTGAGACTTCCTTCCCAGTGTGTCTCATTGACAATTAAATGGATTATTACAGAGCGAGTAAATTTCTCAGTGTTGTGAGCCTGGAGATGTAGCATCCGGGCAAACGTTCATTCACACATGTGCATGTCATTAAATAACATTCCCAGGAAGGCAGCTCCTCAGATGTTTGCTCACACAATGACTCACACTGGAAACAAGTCTAGTTTCCTATGACTCAAAATCCAGAAGCAATAAGAGCAACAATGGATACACTTCATTTCACAAAAAGTAAAACGTGGGAGCTGGAGAGATGGCTCAGTGGCTTCTTACTGCATTTGCTACAGAGGAACAAAGTTCAATTCCTAGCACCCATGTGGGGCAGCTCACAACCACCTGTAACTCCAGCTGCAGGGGATCTGACGCCCCCTCCTGTCTTCCTTAGGCACTGCATGCATGTGGTACACACACAGGCACACAGGCACACTCTTCAACCTCACATGGTAAGTACATCCTCTCTATGCTATAAGCCTGAAAGCTCCCTTTTATCTAGTGAATTTTCAGTTGGTGAACAAAACAATAGGGCTCGTTAGAGCATTTCCTTACGTATGCGTATCTAACCTCTAGTATTCTCTCTCTTCCTGTCTCCCCCATCCTGATGTTCCTCTTCATCCTCTCAAATAGTCCTCTTTCCATGAGGAGCACACACGCTCACACACATATACATGCATGAACACACATGTATACATCTAGATTCTGCATATGAGAGAAAATACATGATTTTTGGACTGTTGTAGTCTTTTTATTTACCTTATTACTTCTGGTGACTCTGGTTCTGTTCATTTTCCTGCAAATGACATAATTTCTAGGCCTGCCTAGAACTCAGTTCTTAGTTCAGGCTGGCGGCAATCATTGTGCCTGCTTCTCAACTGCTGAGATTACAGGAGTGAGTCACTATGCCCAACTTTAAAAAAAAAATCATTATTTTTAAATATATTTTTTTTGTAAAAAAATAACTTATGTGTACATGGATTTTGCTGGCATTTGTGTCTGCATACCACTTGCATGCATGGTATTCGCAGGGGCTAGAAGTGGGGGTCAGATTCCCTGGAATTGGATTATAGACAGTTAGCCACCATGCAGGGATGGGGAAGATGGTTCATTTGATAAAGATAGCTGTCATACAAGAATGAGGGCCTGAGTTTAGATCCCCAGCACCAACATAAAAACCAGCATTTTCTGTGACTTCAGCATTGGTGGGATGTGGAGGGAGAAGACAGAACAACAGGATCCTGGAACTTACTGTCCAGCCAGCTGGTCAACCCCTGAGTGTCAGGGTCACTGAGAACTTGTCTCAAAATATAAGGCAGAGAGTGAGTGAGAAAGATATACAGTGTCAATGTCATGCCTCCCCACATGTGCATACACATGAGCGTGCACATTTATATATGTGAACACTCATAGCAACACATGCACACCACCCACACACATACACAGAAAGTTATGTGTATATATGTGTGTGTCTGTATATATATATATATATATATATATATATATAGAGAGAGAGAGAGAGAGAGAGAGAGAGAGAGAGACAGAGACAGAGAGAGACGGAGAGAGGCAGAGAGACAGAGACACAGAGAGAAATAGAGACACACACAGGAGAGAGAAAGAGAAAGAGAGAGAGACAGAGGCAGAGTCAGAAACACACACAATACACATACACAGAATTCACTTTGTATATGTTGAGTTTGAGATATCTAACGTTTTGTTGGAGTGTTGACTAGGTGATTGGCTATTTGAGTCTAGACCAGTGACACTCAAGATGTAGGTGGAATGGCCCTTTTACAGGAGTCACCTAAGATCATCGAGAAACACAGATATTTACATTAAGATTCACAACAGCAGCAAAATTACAGCTACCAAGCAGCAACAAAAATTATTTTATGGTTGGGAGTTATTACAACACAAAGAACTGTATTAAAGGATCACAGCATTAGGAAGGCTGAGAAACACTCACTGGTCTAGACTCTAGGAAGATCCAGAAATGTGGACATTATTAGTGTACAGACAGGATTTAAAGTTCAAATCTGGGCAAGCTAACTATATGAAGTCAGGGCAGATTTGAGCCTCTGCCTTGGTAACAAACAGCCCCCAAATCTGTGGTTAGACTTAATTTTTTTTTTTTTTTTTTTTTGGAGATGATCTTATTATGTAGCCCAGGCTGACCTGGAACTTGCAATCCTTCTGCCTCTGCTTGCCAAGTGCTGGAATTTCAGGCGTGCACCACCACACCTGGCACCACACTTTGTCTCTTGCTCCTATGAAGCCTGCTGCAGGTCTGGGCTTCTTCCCAGCCCATCTGTCTCTCCTAGCATGACTCAGCCATCCAGCTGCTCTGGTTTTTTGGTCACACGTCTCGTCTCGATGTGAAGATCTTTTCAAATAGCTGTGGCCAGAGAAAAGGCAGCTGGAGAGTCGTGTGCCAGGCGACGCTGGGAAGTGACCTGTCTTTTCTGTTCACAGCTCCTGGGCCAGAACCAATTGCAGATGCCTTTCCACTCTCGGGCAAAGCAGGAGAGGATATAGAGAGGAGCCAAGAGAACAAGGAGGAAATATCACAGAACCCAAGGAGGGAGTCACCAAGATGGGCAGGAATCCAGCTGCAGTCCCAGGGCTCAGGAGGCCGAGGCTGGAGGACTGAGACATGGAGGCCAGCCTATGCTGGCTGGTGAGACCCCGGACCCTGCCCTCCCTCTATACACATAGAAGGGGAAACAAGGAAAGCCGACTGAGGACTAGCAGGCAGAAACAACCTGAGATCTTGATTAAAATAATTTCCCAGAGCCACATGCAAAACCAAGCAAACAGAAGCCTGTTTGGGGTAGGCTTAAGTGGGATGGTGGGACGTGAGGAGGAATGAGAGATTAGAAAAGCCAAACAGCTGGCAGAGGAGGGAAGACTGGGTATTCGGTTTGTTCTCTCCAGCCAGGGAAGGTAGCAGCATCTTAATATGCTAGAGAAGGCCAGTAATGTGGAAAGCTGATGATGTTGGAGAGAGGAAGCTGGGGATGGACAGCACCTTGGTTAGGTGGGGGTGTGACTGTAGGTGAAGCCGGGATTCTGCTCCACGGGAAGCAGGAGGAAGGCAGAGGGGGTGGTAAGGATTCTAAGAGACACCCCCCACCTCCTGCTCCCAGGAACACAGTCATATCGTTTTTTTTTTTTATTCAGAAACTTCCTTGCTTGTTCACATTCTCTTAATTCATGTTGTTGTGCTGGAGATTAACTCAGGCTGCCATGCTTGTAAGGCAGGTACCCTACCACTGAGCTACATCCTTGCCCTATACATGCTTTTTTTGTTTTGTTTTGTTTTTACCTCAGGGAAGTGTAATAACATTTTAATGTTTACCTGGTGACATTAATGCCATGAAGATACAGTTATATTTGAGGTGGCAGTCAGCACTAATATGTCAATTACATTAGCATCTCATGTTATTTTTTTTTTAAATAACACTAGTACAAAATCATTAAGTTTCTTGCCGGTTGGAAGACTCAACTTGGAATCTCATATCTAGTACTTATTCACTGGAGCTGGCTGCCTCACCTGTGAGAGAGAACCATGTCTGGAAGTTGATGGAGGAAGAGCGTTGGAGAGGAGTGGATGTCTTCGGAGACTTCAGCCTGCCTGTCAGCCTCCAGGTGGTTTAATGCACACCGTGTGAAAGACCAAAAGGATTCAGTACAGAGAAGGCACATGTGCAGGAGAAGACGAAAAGTTAACTCTTCCACCTACAAGTCCTAAACACATACCACATATTCATATGTGGCCCATAGACAGATATCCAACATATGCCAGCATACATCACACACAGTACATAGGCAAAAATATGCACATTGACAAAGAGGCTGCAGCAAAACACATGTCATGTGCAAGTACCACATAAAATATGACATGTCACATAGAACACTACATGTATACCCAGACAAGGCAGACGCATAGCATATGTCCCTGCACACCCACAAGACACATATATTACCTGACAGATACTATATCATATTCATACACATGCATGCATATATATCCCATACGACACAAAATGCAAACCACATGCACATGCTACATGCATATACATTTATACCATGCCATATGCACATATGCCATGTTTACAACACATTAAATATACTGTGCCCACACACTCCACATGTCCACACACTCACACACTATGTGTAGTTCATAAAATATGTAGAGATACATCTAAGGCACAAACACAACTGTGATCCACGATCAGAAGATTGCAATAACTAAAAGTACCACTAGAGGGCACTGTGTTACCTATCCAGAAATCGGTCTTTGCCTACTTTTATGCAATAACTAGACTGTATACAGTAGTTTTAAAAGTATGGTCCCAAATATTTTCACAATAGCGTTAAGATTTCATTTGCCTTCTAAAAGCACATACTTCTCATTCTCCCCTGAGAATCAGTGGAAATTTCCAGAGAGACTTCAAGATGTGTGACATTCCATAGACTGAGCCCTGAAGCAGATGTGAGAATCCAGCTGTCACCCACTAAGCCAGGAATCTTTTTAGAGAGCTGTAAATGTTACCATGCTGCTCTTTAAACTAATTAAAATTTTTCTTTGCTTTTCTGAGACACTGTTTCACTATGTAGCATTGGCCAGCCTAGAACTTGCTATGTAGAGTAGGCTGGCCTTGAACTCACAGAGATCTACCCATCTCTACCTCTTGAATGCTATAGTTAAAGGTGTGTGCTAACACTCTCAGCTGTTCACGAATTTTTAATAATTCATAGTTATTTTCATGCACTGTTGTTAAATGCAAAGCACCCATTATTTTTATTTAAAAACATAAACATTCTAGGGGCTGAAGAGATGACTCGGGGGTTAAGAGTGCTCGATGTTCTTGAGTGGGTCCTGGTTCAGTTTCTAGCACCCACACTAGACGGTTCACAACCTCTTTTTAGTCCAGCTTTGGGGGATACAGCACCTCCTTGTGGCATCTGTGGGCACCTGTATGTGTGTGATGAACAGTAAGATACATACACATAAAATAAAAAATAAAAATTTAAATATTAAAAATATTTCTAAAGTTTTTAATTGTGCATAAGTGTGGAGGGGGAATGTGCACATGCAGTTGCCTGGGGAAACCAGAAGAAGGCATCAGGTTTCCCCTAGAGCTGGAGTTTTGAACCTTCAGTTCACAAAATTTTAAGATATTTTTTAAGTTGAAATATGATAAATAAAAATTGCATATATTTATTGTGTCTAACACAATGTGCTGAATGTGTATTCATCATGGGGTAGTTAAGCTCATTAGCATGTAATTGCTTTACATCATTTTTTGGTGTTGAGAGCACTTTAAATCTACTCTCAGTAATTTCAAGGTTATCTTAATTAATAAATACTAAAAACATACAATGCCAAAATCTCCTCAATTTCTTGTGATGAGAGGAAGACTTGGAAGTCTGAGAGCGGGGTGCAGGCATTGGTGTGGCTGTGGTGAAGGCCTCAGGATGAATGACAGCACAGTCTGCTTATTCCTCATCTTGCTGATGGTCATTTTATTCCCCGTGCTGGGCATGGAGCACAAGGCTTTGCTATGCCATACGGGTACTATCTGAGCCCGAGCTCCAGTTCTCACATCTTTTTCTACTACAAATGAAGTTGAAGTTGACATGCTTGTACAGTGTGTGTGTGGACACGAGCCATTTCCTTGTTGTGGGTGTTTAAGGGGTTTAGTTTCAGAGTCACAGGATGTTACTGTAGCGAGTAGCCCAAGCCTTATGGGTATGCTCTCACGCCTTCGCTCTAAGAGTTCTGGTTGCTCCATACCTTGCTATTGCTAGGCTTTTTGTGTTTTAAACAGTTTGCCTATTTTTATTATGTGTGTAGGAGTGTGTTCCCTATGGGTATGTAAATACAAAGTGTGTATAGCTGGTACCCTCAGAGGCCAAAAGAGGATGCCAGATCCCCTGGAACTGGAGTTACAGATGTTTGTGCACTGCTATGTGGGTTCTGGGAACATGGGTCCTCAGTGAGAGCAGCCAGTACTCTTAACCTTTGTTTGTTTACTTTTGAGATGGGGTCTCTTTATGAAGCCTGGAATGTCCTGGAACTCACTATGTTGACCAGGCTGGCCTTGAACTCATGGAGATCTGCCTGTCTCTGCTTCCCAAGTGCTGCGATTAACCTTTGAATCATCTCTCTAGTCCCACCAAAATGTATCTTTTTTTTTTTTTTTTTTTTAAAGACAGGGTTTCTCTGTGTAGCCCTGGCTGTCCTGGAACTCACTCTGTAGACCAGGCTGTCCTCAAACTTTGAGATCTGCCTGTCTCTGCCTCCCAAGTGCTGGGATTAAAGGTGTGCACCACCATACTTGGCCAAATGTATCCTTTTTAAAATGAGCATTTGCATGGATGTGTAGCAGAACCTCAGAATTTTGGTTTGTATGACATGTTTAATTTTGTAGGTATCTTATATTTATTTTTTAAGATAGGATCTCATATGCCTCAGACTCAGTCTCACTGTGTAGCTGAGGATGATCTTAAATTTCTGCTCTTACTTCACCTCCTCTCCCAAGTGCTGAATTACAGGTGTGCGCTGCCACATCCGGTTTATGCAGTGCTAGGGGTGGAACCAAGGGCTTCATGTTGCTAGGCAAGCACCCTACCCACTGAGTCACACCCCCCTTTATTTAATTTTATTTTATTTTATTTTATTTTTTTGGTTTTTCGCGACAGGGTTTCTCTGTGTAGCCCTGGCTATCCTGGAACTCACTCTGTAGACCAGGTTGGCCTCGAACTCAGAAATCCGCCTGCCTCTGCCTCCCGAGTGCTGGGATTAAAGGCGTGCGCCACCACCGCCCGGCCCCATTATTTTATTTATTAACATGTTCATGTTCTGCCAGATCCATATTGAGGTAATTTTGTTTCTTACTTTTATTTTATCCAGTCTCCTGTGGTAATTTATTTCCAAAGCATCTAAAAAGATGTGAATGAGTCCTCCAACTTGGTTGGCTATTTTAGGGAGGAAGACAATGAGGTTAGGACCCCTGGGTTAGGACCATAGACCCCCCCCCCCCCGGGCCAGAGGATCAGTTAGAAGTCCATCATTAGCACGGTCTGACTCTGAGAAGGTAGCTCCATCACGCTGGACATCTGTGAAACTTACAGTGCTGTGCGCATTGAATGGAACAAGGGAGGTAAAACCTTGGGGAACAGATGTTCAGAGAACTGCTTTCTATTATGAGCCACACTGGCCATGTGCAGAAATCCCTTTTTTCTCCTTAGGATCAATATGCAGAAGTGAAATTGCTGGGTCAGTGGGTGGCAACATTTTGAAGACTATTTTGACAGCTATCTCAGCACTGTTGCCCTAGTGGCTCTTGCTAGCATCGTGCTAGAGCACTGGAGTCACGGAGCTGTGCTTGGAAGGGAGTGGCTCTTCCAGGAGTATCCACCGGAGGAAGAGAAGCTATTTTAACAGTAAAACCCAAGAGTTACTCCTCATGCACCACAGAGGTCCCTGAATGTTTTGGTCTCCAAGTATCAGTTAGCTAATGCCACAGTCATGTTGTGTAACAAGCCATCCCCAAATCACAGTGGCATCCAACGATAAGCATTTGAATCTTAGGCAGAGTTTGCAGGTGGTTGCTATGGCAGCCGGACAGCTCCTCTCTACATGCCTGTCATCCCTGTCCTTGGATTGGTAAAGGCATGCACACTGGTGGGTTATGTCAGGGGCCCAAAGGGAGCACATCTGTCACACAAACACATCTCAAGCTTCCGCCTGCATCACATCTGCTGACATCTCATTGGCCAAGCCCAAGGTCAAGGGCTGGGAAATGACTCTCCCCCTATCCTGAGACTATGGATAGAGTGTGGGCACAGGTGAAGATCTGGGGCTTAAGAGTTGACACAGTCCTCAGTTACAAGAAAGTTTTTATTGGACTTGAAAGGACAAAGGACATGTTTCTGTTTGCTCATTATGGCGATAGACAGATGGTACCTACATTGGCTAGTTTTCGGTGTTGTGATCCAAATAGCTGACAATTTAATAGCGGGAAGATTCTTTTTGACTCACAGTTAAGAGGCATTTCAGTTCATCTCAGTAGGGAAGTCCCAGTGGAGAGACATAGACCCTGGTGGCAGGAGGTGGTGGCCTCAGCTTTTTCTAGCTTGTTCACATGACACCAACCAGAAGTTGGAGATGGCAGGCCGGAACCAGGCTCAGGTGCAACTTTTAGAGTCCCACCTCCTAGAGCCTCCACAGCCTATGCAACAGTGCCACTTGTTGGGAACTGAGCATTTAAAATATGAAGGACATTGTGGAGGACATTTCAGATTTGAAATGTAGCAGTACCCGGCTTAAGAGAACTTGACTTAAAGGTTTTTAAAATTCTTGATGATAGAAGTATTCAGTAGCAACCATGCTTTGAGTTTTCAACTTGGGTCTTTTCCTGTTAAGAGGCTGTCTTGGGGTGCTGGGTAGTGACCCTGTGGTCATGAGGTAAATACCTGGTGTTTTCTGTTATACTATGCTATCTATATTGGGTTTGGTAGGCCAGGAAAATTCAACTTTTTTTTTTTTTTTGGATATGTGGTCTTATTATGTAACCCAAGCCAACCTCAAGCTCACCATCCTCCTAGTGCAGGTTCCAAAGTATTGCGACCTAGCTTTGCATTTTGGATATAAGTTCCAATTTATGATGTAGAAGCTCATATCAGGAATGTTGGTTGACTTATCTGAGAATTCTAAGAGAATTTGTCTGCACTAGGAGTGACGCTCAGTGGTGGACTGAGTGCCTAGTACGTGGGACTCCATTGGTTTGAGCTACACACACACACACACACACAGACA
This sequence comes from Rhynchomys soricoides, assembly GCA_019843965.1. Lineage (NCBI taxonomy): Eukaryota > Metazoa > Chordata > Mammalia > Rodentia > Muridae > Rhynchomys > Rhynchomys soricoides. The sequence goes on along the minus strand of JADRCH010000166.1, from coordinate 649,223 downwards.
GACAGACAGACAGACAGAGAGAGTGGGGAGTGTTTTGATCACATAGTACCTATCTCAATCTAGGCACTCCTTAGTTAGCATGATTATTTTTTAATTTGCTTATTTATTATGTATACAGTATTCTGCATGCATGTATGCCTACATGCCAGAAGAGGGCAGCAGATCATAGTATAGATGGTTATGAGCCACTATGTGGTTGCTGGGAATTGAACTCAGGACCTCTGGAAGAGCAGTCAGTGCCTTTAACTGCTAAGCCATCTCTCCAGCCCCAGCTAGCAGGATTCTATTATAAAGACAGGGTCTCATGCGGTCTTAAACTCATGATCCTTCTGCCTCAGTTTCCTGACAGATGGGATTATAGGCATGTGCTACCATGCTCATGAGTTTTTCTCTTTGCTTTTTTTCTTTCTTATGGTGATAGAAACTGAACCTATGACCTTACACACTAGGTAAGTACTCAGCTGCTGAACAATACCCCAGTCCTTGCATTAATAGTTTAAAGGGAGCTAAAAGTTATGTAATTATTTAAATAAATTTCTTAGGTGATTTCCTTTTTTTTTTTTTTTTTTTTTTTTAAAAAAAAAAAAAAAAAAGCTGTCCCTGAGTGAATTCAAATATGTGAAATTGACAAAAAAGTTTATTTGTTCGAAAGAACAAACTAGCTTATTGATTCAATGATTTAGACAGCTTTTAAATTATACTTCTTTTAGAGGTCTCACAGCTTTCAAATATATAAAATTGTGTGTGTGTGTGTGTGTGTGTATACATGTGCATGTCCATTCATATGAATGCAGTGTCTGCAGAAGCCAGAAGAGGGTGCTATGTTCCCTGGAGCTGGAATTATAGGTGCATGTGCACAGGGACACATGTACACAGAAACACATGTACACAGGGATCCATGTGCATAGGGATGCATCCTAAATGCTGGGTTTATTGGTGTGCACTACCACATTGGCCTGAAATTTAGTATTTTTAAAAAGATTTATTTTTATTTATGTGTATTTATGTATTTGCAAATACACAAGGCCAGAAGAGGGCCTTAGCTCCCTGGGAACTGGAGCTAGGGGTAGTAGTGAGCTTCCCAATGTGGCTGTAAGAATCCAGGTTGAATCTCTATCTTCTGTTTTCTTGAGTTCTTGGGAGATGGCATGATCCTATACATGCTTGGAAAAGTCTTTATCTTACATTTACTCTTGAATGGTAGTTTGCTTGGTTATTGAAATCTAAATTAAAAATAATTTCTAGAATGGAGGGATGGCCCAGTGATTAAGAGTCCTTGCAGCTCTTGTGGAAGACCTGGGTTCTGTTCCCAGCACCCACGTGCCAGTATAGTATCATCTGTAACTCCAGATGAGGGGATCTAATGTTGTCTTCTCATCTTCGTGGTTACCAAGCACACACGGGGCACAGACTTCACTCATACTTGTAAAGTAAAAGCAAACAATTCTGTAGAAAATAATTTTTTTGCATAAAAGTGTCAGTAAAATTATTCCACGATGTTCTAGCACTCAGCTTTGATGGTCTATCTAATGTCAAGATGCTTTTCTTGCTATTATGCTTATTTTACTCTCTCTCTCTCTAAAAGTTATCAAGATTTTACTTTTATTTTTCTATATTATAAATATTTACCTCAATGTGTCTACAATTGGAAAATGTTCTCTTACTTTTCATTTGATCCACTTGACATTAAATAGACCTGGTTAATTTGATGAGCAACGTCCTTCCCATGTCTGGAATGCTTACCACCACCAGCTCTTCTGCTATTTCGTCATTCCTTGCTTATGTGTCCTCCTCTTCAGGAACTCTTGTCACACTGGCGTTGGAATGTCTGGGTCTGCCCTCCACATCTGATGAGTTTTAACTCCGAGTGTGCACTTCTCTGTCCTTCCACAGTTAGGTTCAGAACAACTGGCTTCACCTCCTATGACACCACTATCCCTCAGTTATGTGTAGCCCACTATCTTTCACTGATATATATATATATATATATATCTTGTATTTTTATGTGTGTGCACATGCAAGCATGCACATGCACATATAAGTACAGAGGCCCATAAAGGCCAAAAGGGGGCGCTGGATCCTCTGGAGCTGGAGTTATAGGTGATTGACCAGTTCTATGTAGGTGCTGGAAATGTGTTCCTAACTGCCGACTCACCTTTCTAGCTCTCATCTACTGCATTTAAAGAACTAATTTTCAGTTTCTACTATTTATAACCTATTTTGAAATTAAATCTTACTATGTAACCAAGGCTGGCCTCAAACACATCCTCCTGCCTCACCCTCCCGAGTGCTTCCAGGTTTGTACCACCACACTTGGCTCTAGTTATAATTTTTTTTTTTTAAATGAATGAACTAGTTTCTATTATATTGCAAAAGATGGAAATTATATCATAATTTCTTTTTTCCTATTAATTTCCTTTGGTTGTAATTCTTTGGTGGCATATTTAATTTTTTTTTATTGTAGTGATTTTGTTTTAAGTGTTTGTAGATTCTTGGCCATCTGCCCATCTTTTTGTCTGAGAATTCCCAGGAACCTGAGTCTATTCTTTGATGATGATGGGGGTGGATCAGGTTCTGTTCCTTATGAGTAGTATAGGAATTCCTGCTCCTTCCTGTGCACAGAGCCTCAGTTACCACTGAGGGTATGGGCTTCTCTCTCACACCCCTCGCTTTAGACTGACTGCAAATGCTGTGGTCAGTGATGGTGGCCTTTCTTATCCTCCCACGCCAGCATGGACCTGCCTTTCCTTTCTCCCCCTTTCCTCTTCATGCTTCTTTTAATCAGAGAAGGCTTTCCTGCCATTTGTGGGCTTCTGACTAAGAGGAAGGTCAAATGGGGGTGCTTCGCCCTCCATCTGGCTCCAATCTGCATTTTTAGCAAAACAACTAAGTTGGGAAGTTTGAAACTAGCAACATTAGGGCTGAGAGATTTCTTAATGTGAATATATTTCAGTAGAGTTAATGAAAACTTGGAGTGCTTACAAAGTTGGGTATATTACATGTGTGACAAATTATATATAAACCAGATTTCATTTCCTGTTTTTTTTTTTTTTTAATCAGCAAAGGAAAAATGGCAAGAAAAAAAAGAATCTCCTATAACATTTTAGGGGCTAATATATATTTAAACATTCAACATTTGCTGTTAAAATAAATAAAACTTCACTAAAAAGTGCTCCCCAAAGCATGAAGCTCCAGACAGAGATGAACCCCATATTTAGATATGGTACAGGCTCTGCCTCTGGGGGCTCATCAGGCTCAGGCTGCTGCTGTTAGCAACCGTCCGGCATCTCTCCCACTGTCTTACTCTCATCTCTATGGAGATTCTTGTTAAATAAAGTGAACAGCCCCTGTCATGTGCCCCAGCGCCTAATTTGGCATCTTTAGCTGTGCCTGTCAGTCTCCACAAAACACCACCTATCTAGTCAGTCAATATTTGATGAAAATCTATTGTGCAGTTATCTATTACTCAGTCTAGTGACCCAAAGATGAGTGAGACAAGACGCTGTCCCTTCAAGATGTTTTCTAGGGGGAAGAGAGGTCATAGCTTCTGTAGAACAGATCTACCAAGACCCAACTTTGTACATCTCTCTCTTTTTTTAAAAGTTTATTTATTTTATGTATATGAATACACTGTAGCTGTCTTCAGACACTCCATAAGAGGACATCAGATCCCTTTGCAGATGGTTGTGAGCCACCATGTGGGTGCTGGGAATTGAACGCAGGACCTCCGGAAGAGCAATCAGTACTTTTAACCACTGAGCCATCTCTCCAGCCCCCACCTTTGCATGTCTTTAGGAAGGTGACTGAGGCTAAAATGTTTTACGTGGGTGTAACTAAAATCCTTTAAAAAACTTTGTCTAGCTTCCCGGTGGAAGTTGAACATTATATGATTGAGCAATCAAAATAATATAGAAGAAAGACATTCTCAGCAACCTTCTCCTATTTCTATTTTCTTGTGATATCTTGCACATGCTAGGCAATAGCTATACTACTGAGCTACAACCCTGACCCTCCAGACAATAATTTCTATTAGATTCTTGTTTATATTTCTAGTGTGTCTTTATTTTTAAAATTAATTAATTAAAATTTTTTTTTTTTTTTTTTTTTTTTGAGAAAAGCTCTCATGTAGTCCAGGCTGGTCTTGAACTTGCTATGTAACTGAGCATGACCCTGAGCTTCTCATCCTCCTGCCTCTGTCTCCTGAGTGCTGGGATTCCAAGCGTGTGTTTTCAGGCTTTGTTTTATGCAGTGCTGTGGGTGGAACCCAGAGTTTTGTGCATGTTACTTAACTCTCCTGACTGAGCTACCCCTAGCCCATCTAGTGTTTACGCACTTGTATATGAATGTGTGTTTCTTTTCTCTGCCTTAAAAAGGTGGTGTGCCATGCACTTACCAATATATGCTGGAGCTCACCAGCTGATCTGATGCCCCACTATTGTGCACGGGTAACAGTCCATTATATAGCCTATTATTGTTAGCAAGTGGTGGGATTCCAAATGTTTACCCTTCCAGCAAATGGCCCACAAAATAAACTTGAGTACCTGCCATTTGTCTGTGTGGATTTGTCTTTATAGAATTGATTTCAGTAGTGGGACTGCTGCATCTCAAGGCATTTGTATCCATTATCTTTGCAGACTTTGCTGGCTGTCCCTCTGTTGGGGTTATATCATCCCATCTTCTCCCATCAATGACTGAGAGTCTCTTTCTTTGGGGAGAATATTTCTAATTCTTCCTTGTTTTCTAGCTATCAAATCATATGCACTCACACCTTTCCCTTGTAGCATGGGATTTGCTTCAGGGTATTATCAAAGCTTCTATTTACACAAGTCAAAGGGCTCCTGAGATGTCCTGTTAGACTTGATTTATGGTGTTTTGGATGAGGAAGCTTTATTTAATGTTGTTTTTTGGAGACAGGATCTCTTGCTGCTGAGACTAGCCTCCAACTCACTATGTGGCAGACGCTGGCCTCTAGCTCCTTCTCCTTCTGTCTTACCTTCCAAGTGCTTGGCTGAAATGAAGAATCTTGAAGGGAGCCCAGACTGTTTAAAGAATGACAGACAGGCAAGCCGGTGGGGATTCAGGTTCAAGCTGTTGGTGATTGGGAGGGCTTAGGATCAGGGACAGATTGTGAAGAACGGGCTGTCATTCACTGAGAGTATTTTGTGTATGAGTGTGCATGTACATGTACTTTGAGAAAAAGTCTCACTGTGTAGCTCCTGACTATCCCAGGACCATGTAGACCAGGTTTGACTTCTACTCATACACTGTCTTCCTGTTTCCCTGTGTTGGGATTTGTGGTGCTGTGGTGCTTTGTCCTCCACTGTCAGGTTGCCACTGAGGAGGGAGAGGGTTACAATGTTACCAGGAGGTTTTAATTCCTGGAACCTGTTCAGGGGGCATGGAAGAGAGGACAGATATCCTAACTTTTAATTCTTTTTAAAAAATTATTTATTATTTATTTTATGTATATGAGTACACTGTAGCTGTTTTCAGAACACCAGAAGAGGACATCAGATCCCATTACAGATGGTTGTGAGCCACCATGTGGTTGCTGGGAATTGAACTCAGGACCTCTGAAAGAGCAGTCAGTGCTCTTAACCGCTGAGCCATCTCTCCAGCCCCAACTTTTAATTCTTCCGGCTGTGTGCTGTGGAGAGATTGCTATTTGGCCTATTTAGCAATCATGTTTTTCATGAAGAGGCGGGGTGTGTGGTGGGGGTGAAACTTTGCAGTTCAGCTTCCAGGCTGGAAAGGTTGAGAGGCCACTTTCCCACTTGATCCCTTCCAGCGGTCCTTATCATTGTTATTCAAATGCGTCGTAACTGAGACAATCCCAGGGCTGCTGGTGCCTCTGAACCTCCTTTGCAAGAGATCTGACTTTCCACTTTCAAAGGAGAGGAAGTCATTAGTGGGGCTATCTAGTCCAAGACACCATGAGGAGGAGGAGGAGGAGGAGGAGGAGGAGGAGGAGGAGG
>JADRCH010000166.1:631923-643148 GCA_019843965.1 Rhynchomys soricoides | reverse complement strand
GGAGAAGAGAAGGCTCAGCTAGTTTAGTTTTTTGTTTTGTCTTTTCTACCCACCCCGTGGCCTTGCCAAACCCTGTTGTCTGGCTCCTGGAGGGTATGAGCGGCAGGCAATGCTATGTGCGGTTTCCATGGCAGTGGGCCGCTGGGGACACGTGGGGATGCACAGCCAGGTGGCTGGCGCAGGCTCACCTGCTCAGCTCCTGGCAGCTGCGGTATCGAGGAGGCCTAGTCTCCCCTTTCCACCTCTCTTTAGTTCCTGGAGCTCTGGTTACTGTCTTTATGAGTCTGAGCTCTGTGTGAAAGAACTTTAAAAAGTTCCATGTGACTTTATCTGGGGAGCGGACAGAATGGCAGCGATTCAGAAGGCGAAGATGGAAAAGTACCAGAAGCGAGGCTGGTGCAAGAGGCTTAGGTGCCTACAAAAAGGAGGCATTCCACAGCCAGGCTCTCCAGCACAGAAAGCCTCCACCGACCCCCTTAGGGTTCCCTTCACAGTGACCTTGACACCAGCAGGCACAATCCAAGGGCTGGCCATCAATGTTTGAGTCAATGTTTGATCTCTTTATTTAAGGAACTCGAGAAGATGTGGGCGACTCCTGGAAGCCCAACAATATCAGTTTAATCACTGCCCAATGGTTTGATTTTTTTTGGTTTTTTTTTTTTGTGGTTTTTCGAGACAGGGTTTCTCTGTGTAGCCCTGGCTGTCCTGGAACTCACTCTGTAGACCAGGCTGGCCTCGAACTTAGAAATCCACCTGCCTCTGCCTCCCGAGTGCTGGGATTAAAGGCGTGTGCCACCACTGCCCGGCATGCCCAATCGTTTTATAGTGAGGACTCTTTATTCAAGGATCACGAGGAATTCAGGATGGGGGAGAGAGGGAGTACAGATCTCAAACAGATAAAGATGTAAAAGTTAGGTCGAAGTTCACAGTGTGCTTTTCCAGCAAGTTCTTGCTGTTTCCAGGCAGCAGGCTTGTGTCTGCTCTTTGTAGCCCAGTGGTACTGGAAACATCATATATGGGACTGGGCCCTCAGGGTCGGTTCTGGCAGACCATAGGCTTTATCTTCAGAGCTAATGCTTGGAAGAATCCCATGACCAGGATCGATGGAAAGGCTTGGGGTCAGGGACTTGGATTGTGGCTCAGAAAATGAAGATGCATTGTGTGGATTCTGACCAACACGGCCGTGAAAACAAGGATGATTGGGACCTCCAGAATGTGGGTGGGGCCGGAACAAAACTGCCCAAGATCTTGAAGAAGTAGTCCCAAAGCCATGTTTTTCTTGGACACAGGAGAAAATCAACAGAGTAGAACATGTTTTAGTCTCAGAGTCTACCCGACCACACACTGTTAGATTCCAGCCCCTCAGCCGTCCTATCCTCTTCCTGAAATCAGGCCACACCTCCTGGCAGTTTCTTTCTTTTTTTTTTTCTTCTTAACTATGGTGCGGTATCTCCAGCCCTCCTCCAACGTTTAACAGGAAGCCTTTCTCTCTTCAAGGCTACTTCCTGTTGCTTCTGGTATGTTGCTATATTTCTTCCTTCCTTCCTTTCTTTAAAAAAAGATTTATTTATTTATTTCATGTATGTGGGTACACTGTCGCTGTCTTCAGACACACCAGAAGAGGGCATCAGATCCCATTACAGATGGTTGTGAGCCACCATGTGGGTGCTGGGAATTGAACGCAGGACCTCTGTAAGAGCAGTCAGTGCTTTTAACCGCTGAGCCGTCTCTCCAGCTCGTTGCTATATTTCTTTAATGCTCTTCCATCCAACGTGTCAACCATCACCCTGACTCTGGCTCTCTCCCCTAGAGAAGCTCATTCTAAAAGGGAAACTTCATATCCTTTCTCAAGCCTGCCACTCTGACCTGCATAAAAGCTGATGTCATCTCCTCAGGGAGCAAAATACTCTTCATTCTAGTCATCTGTCATTAAATCTTGAACAGACACAATGAAAGATGCTACCCCTCCTGCAAACTAAATAAACACTTTTCTTCAGTTCCACATTAGGTCCAGGTAAGGAGAAGATAGTGGGCAAATCAGGCCATGCAACTACTCAACTGGGCAAGTTTTTGTTTTTGTTTTTCTGACACAGGGCGTGGTAGTTTGGATGAGAATGGCCCCTACAGACTCATCTGTTTATATACTTCATCCCTGGTTGGTGGAACTGTTTGGAAAGGATTAGGGGGTGTGGCCTTGTTGGAGGAGGTGTGTCACTGAGGGTGGTATGGGTGCTTTGAGGTTTCAAAAGACCACACCATTTCCACTGTGCTTTTTCTGCCTCATGCTTAGAGATGAGATGTAAGCTCTCAGCTACTGCTCCAGCACCTTGCCTCCCTACCTGCCGCCGTGCTTCCTGCCGTGATAGTCACATACTAATCCTCTGGATTGGTAAGCCTCAATCAATTCTTTCTTTTATAAGTTGCCATGGTCATGGTGTCTCTTCAGAGCAATAGACGACTAAGACCCAGAGTTCCACCGTGTAGTCTCGGCTGGCCTGGAACTTGCTTATAGACCAGGCTGGCCTTGAACTTGCAGAACTTCACCTGATTCAGTTTCTGGAGTGCCGGGATCAAAAGCATGTAGCCACCACACTGGCTGTGTGAGTATTTTTTGATGACTTAGGATGTTTGGTCTCCAAGGTAGGAGCTGGGTGATCAAGTAATTGTCTCCATGATATCAGTAAGCTGGCTGAAGGTTCTTTTGTTCTACCTAAATAGAAGTGGATAGGCAAGAAACTCTATAAAAGCTGGTTTGGGGATAGAGGGTGTAGCTCATTTGATAAAGGGTTTTCCTACTGTACAGGTCCTAAGTTTGATCCTGGGCCATATAAATCAACAGGAGTGGTGCATACTTATAACTCAGTAGTTGGAAAGGAAAAGCAGGAGGATCAGAAATTCAAGGTCATCTTCAGTTTGAGGCCAGTTTGGGATATAGGAGATCCTCTCACTCACGAACAAAGGAAGGAACAAACAAACAAAGCTAGTCTCTAGCAGCTTTCTTGTTCTTTAGTGTTTGGTTGAAGCGCAGCGGCAGTGGGAAGGCAAAGCAGTTGACAAGTGGCCCTTCTACAGTCTTCTTGCAGGGCTTGATATCTAAACCTGGGTCCTCAGCAGCCACCAGTGTCTCATCTCTTAACCTGCAACCAAACAGGCCTTTGCTCCTTAGTACTAGTGACAGTGGCCTTTCCACCACAGAAGTGGCTCTCTGGCCAAAGTGGACATGGTTCACCCAGGCTTGCGACTGAAGAAGTCTGGGACAAACTGCTTCACAGCGCTTTGACTGAGCTGTGTTTTCAGGGGCCACACAGTCAGTGCAGCCTTGTTATAGTTGCCTCAAGGTAACTGGTTTGTTCCAGATGGCTCAGGCTGGCATGGCGTGGTTGTTTGACCCATAGTCCTTTTCTCTAGGCAGCTCAGCAGCAAGGGAGAGTCCTGAAGCTGCTAATTAGAGTTGGATTGCCTAATCCTAAACATCTTTGTCTGTTTATAGGAAAACCAGTATCAGAAAGAACACTTATAATAAAGTTGAAGAACTCACCAACACCAACAGTGATTTCGACAGATTTTAAATAAAGCAGTGTTAATACCTGACATCCACCTAATACCATGGAGAGGTGCATTTCCCTCAGTTGTTCTGCTATGGGCTACAGGGAACCAAACAACCAGGGAAGGGGTAGTGAGCTCTGGGCCTGGGGTTAGAGGTTGCAATAGGAGGGTCAGGACCTCTGAGGGTGGGAGTGGTAGGGCAGACTGCTCACAGGAGAGACCTTTAAATGGGGAAGATGGAAGGGAGAGAGAGAAGGTGTATTCCTGGTGTATTACCAGCTTTGGCTGGTAGATGGAAGGGGGTGGGTAAGGCTGTCTTGGAGACAAGGAATTCAGAGAGATGGCATCAGGGAAAGCTGGAGAGAGAACAAGTAAGGACTTGAGGGAATACGTGTTAGACTATGTAGATTATATAGGTAATATATGGGTCTCTATTGGGACCCACGAGGGAGCAGAAGGAGAGAGAGGGAGAGAGAGGGAGAGAGAGAAAGAGAGAGACTGAGATACACACACAGAGAGACAGAGAGAGGCACACACACAGAGAGACTGAGACAGAGAGAGGCAGAGAGACACACACACAGACAGAGAGATATATAGAAAATGTAAGGATTGATTGTAAGGTACTGTTATACATTGCTGCTTGGGCATGTCTCAGCCCTAAGGCAGGCCATCTGGTAAGGGAGGTTGAATTCTCAGGCAGGAGCCAACACCACAATCCACAGACAAAAATCTCTTCTTAATTAGGGACATCTTAGATTATCTATCCATCCATCAGTCCGTCCTTCCGTCCGTCCATCTGTCTGTCTATCTATCTATCTGTCTGTCTATCTGAGACAGGGTCTCACTATGTAGCCTTGGCTGGGCTGGAACTTGCTATGTAGACCAGGCTGACTTGGAACTCACAGCAATCCACCTGCCTCTGTAGAGCACTGGGACTGAAGGTGTGCACCACCACCATGCTCTGAGACTATCTGTAGCTATGCAGATTGGATTTTTGCTGTGGAAGGGATGCTAAGTCCTTGTTGAAGGCAAACCCTGGCTTTTCCAAAGATGTCTATCTCCTAATCCTTGTAACTTTCTAGCATGTGGGTCAAAGAGGCTTCTGTGTGATGTGATGATGCTAATGGTCTGGACAGCATCAGGGGAAGGCCCCGTGAAGTCACAAAAGGTCTTACCAGGGGGAGACGTGACAATGGAAGCAGACTGTGGGATGATGCAGGGTCAGGATTCCAAGAATAAAGGCAGCTGCTAGATATAAAGAAAACAAGACCCTCACCGCCACCCTGACCCAGGAAGGCACCCCAGGACAGGCAGGCACCACTACAATAAACAAAGAGGTGGGAAAGATAGAAAAACAGAGCAGTGTGAACACTATGGAGAGAAGCAGAACTGGAGACATGATGGTGGTGACAAGAGAGAGAGGGCTGAGGGAGACATGCTGTCATTGCCCAGTAGAGTTGGCAGGATGACGAGCAGCAGCCTGGAGACTCAGCCCCAGAACCTGCTGCCCCACCTTCCGATTGCTCTGGCTCTGGGCAAGGATGAAAGCCTGAGATAAAGAAAGGTTTACTCCCTGGACTGGACCTCCTCGAAGGACCACTGTGGTCCCCGAAGCCACTGGAGGTCATATTGGTGACTGTGGCCCATGCTGTTGCCCCAGGAAGAGATGAAGCCTGAGATCTGTGAGGACTTAAGCGATCTGTGTTGCTGCCTCATGGCTTGGTGATGTCCTCAGGTTTTGCTGCCTCAAGGGCCATCTGATATGATCAGCATGTAGAGCCACCTGAGGCCATGTTCAAGCCTGTGGCCCATGAAGATTTGGAGGGCCAAGAGTGGCCTGATACTGCCAAGGGCTGATCTTCAGCCCTTGTTGCCACTGAAGTCCATGCTGATGGGCTGCCCACCCCCAGTCATGTTAGTGTACATAAAGGAGAGAGGGCAGGCCCCACCCTGTGCAGGAGAGCCGGCCCCACCGCTTTCCATCAGTCTGCAGGGCTCTCCTCAGCTGAAGGTTTCTGGCCCAGACGCAAGCAGAGAAAGTCTTTTGGGGGTAGGGGAAGTGGCCACTAGGAATTTGACCATGCTCCAGTGAACATGTGGACCACACAAAATGGACTTGTTTTTTTCTTTCTTTGGGGAGTCTGGGAGGTCATGGAAGAAGGGAGTGGATATGGAAAGACTGGGAGGTGATGGCGATTGGGGTGCATGATGTGAAATTCCCAAATAACTCAATTAGAATGTATTATTAAAATAATAAAAAAGAAAAGAAACCAGATTTTTCTCCCAAGACCCTCAGAAGAAAGGCAGCCCTGCCAAGCTACTTTAAACATCTGACCTCCAGGACTGCAAGATTTGCTAGGTTTAAGAAAAACCGAAGCAGGCTGGAGAGATGGCTCAGTGGTTAAGACTGCTGACTGCTCTTCCAGAGGTCCTGAGTTCAAATCCCAGCAACCACATGGTGGCTCACAACCATCTGCAATGGGATCTGATGCCCTCTTCTGGTGTGTCTGAAGGGAGGGATAGTGTACTCACAGAAAATAAATAAGTAAATCTTAAAAACAACAACAAAAAACCCCAAAGCAAGACCTTTGTGTGTGTGTGTGTGTGTGTGTGTGTGTGTGTGAGATATGTGCCATGGTACACATATGGAGGTCAGAAGGACACTTGCTGGGGTCAGTTCTCTCCCTCTACCATGTGGAACTTGGGGATCAAATTCAGGTCATCAGGTTTAGTCCCAAGCACCTTTGCCCACTGAGCCATCTCACTTGTTTTGTTTTGTTTTTCTTTTCTTTTCTTTTCTTTTTTTTTTTAAAAAGAGTACACTGTCTGATCAGTGTCTTCAGACACACCAGAAGAACACGTTATAGATGGTTGTGAGCCACCATGTGGTTGCTGGGAATTGAACTCAGGACTTTTGGAAGAACAGTCGGTGCTCTTAACTGCTAAGCCATCTCTCTCCAGCCCCTGTTTTGTTTTTGTTTTTCTTTTTTCTCTTTTTTTCGAGACAGGGTTTCTCTGTGTAGCCCTGGCTGTCCTGGAACTCACTCTGTAGACCAGGCTGGCCTTGAACTCAGAAATCCGCCTGCCTCTGCCTCTCAAGTGCTGGGATTAAAGGCATGCGCCACCACTGCCCGGCTCCTATTTTGTTTTTCTAAGTGACTAAATTTGTAGTTTCTTTTTATTTTAAAAGTTATGTTTTGGTGTGTCTGTCTGTCTGTCTGTCTGTCACTCTGTCTGTATGTGTGTCTGTGTACTTTCCTGTGCAAGTACATACAGAGGTATCCAGTGGTTCATGCCTTCCTCGATTACTCTCCACCTTGGTATTTGATACAGAGTCTCTTCTTGGATCTGGGGCTGGATTCAGATAGTGACTAGCCAGGGAGTCCTAGAGAGAGATTCTCCTGTCTCTGCCTCTCCAGCATGAGATTACAGACACACGCTACTGTAAGCAGCTTTTATGGGGAAGTGGGAGTTGGAGTCAGTTCTTGGGAATTTTATTTGTTTTTTATAAACAGGGTCTTACCATATAACTCTGGCTGGCCTAGAATTACTATGTAGACCAGTCTGTGTTCAAGCTTACAGAGATCTGCCACCTCTGTTGATATGTTTATAAAAAGATAAAGAGATATGTGTGTTCTATGGTAGGTGTGGTGAGGGAGGTGTGGGGGAGGGGTGTCTCAGCGGGCCCGTGCTGAGGCATCCCTTCCCCCTGAGGGGCCAGCCACATGTGAAGGTATAGTATAGAATAGAGTTTATTCAGGGCATGGGGAGGGAAGCTAAGAGGGTAGTAGAGACAGAGAAAGACAGAGAGAGGGAGAGAGTAGAGAAGTAGAGGGGTGGAGGCCGGCCATGACCATGTGGGGAGAAGGGGGGAAGGGAATGTGGAGAGAGGGGGAGCAAGGGAACAAGAGAGCAAAAGAGGAAGCAAGAGAGAGAGGAGGGGCAAGCAGCCCCTTTTATAGTGGGTCCCTACCTGGCTGTTGCCAGGTAACTGTGGGGAGGAGCATACCTGGCTGTTGCCAGGTAACTGTGGGGTGGAGTTTAGATAGAATGCTAACATCTCTAGTAATGTGATTAAAGGTGTATAGCACTATGCCTGGCTCCCGTGTGGTAACATTTTATAGCAATATAGAAAAAAAAAATCCTTGGAAGAGTCGGTTGTGTGTGTATGTGTGTGTAATTTTATGGTCTGTATGTATCTCTCTAGCCTTTGAATTTGCCTCTAAATTGTTTGCAGTATATACTAGATTCTGTCATTCATTCATGATTCAGATAAGATCATTTCAATGTGCTTATTTTATCTTCTTGGGAAATCATGGCTTGATTCTCCTTAAAAATAACTATCTTCAACAAAGATGCTAAGGCTATATGATGGGGAACAATAGTCTTCTGAACAACAAATGGTGCTGAGAAAATCGGATACTCACATGCAAAAGAGTGAAGTTGGACTGCTACCTAACATCATATATGAATATCAGGGCAAATGGAGGCTGGAGAGGAGTCTCAGTGGTTACAGCGAGCACCCCTCTTGTCTAGGACCTGAGTTTGGTTCCCAGCACCCACATGGCAGTCACAACTGTCAGTTCTGGTGATCAGATGCCCTCTTCCTGCCTCTCCAGAAAAGCCTGATTTTGCTCCTCGCCCATCTTCTCCTAGGCAGCTGCTGAGACTGCTGACTTGCCTGCCTTCTCTTGCTTTTCTCTCAAGCTCCAATAAAATCACCTTGGAGTTTCCTTCTGAGTCAGCTTTAAAATTCTTTAAAAAAATTCTTCTAAGTTCAAGAATTGTCAAAAGAATCCTGATAATATTTGGCTGTCTGTTACTTAACAAAACAAAACAAAACACAGAAAACAAGTGAATATAGAAGTGTAGAAAATTAGAACTCTTGTGTATTGCTGGTGGGATGTAAAAACAATAAACAAACAATGAGCAGGACAATGTAAAATAAAACAGGTGGACGTTAAAACAACAACATACAGCTGCCATTTAATCCAGAAAATTACTTTGGTGCTCACATACAAAGAATTGAGATCGGGCACTTGAACAGATATCTGAACTTTAGTGTCCACAGTCACATTATTCACCACTGGCAGCCAGTGTCCATCAGCAAGCAAATGCATGAACAGCATATGGTATGTCCATAAAACAGAATGTTACTCAGCCCTGAAAAAGCAAGAAAATTCTGGTACCTGGATGAGTCTATTTTCTTTTTTGAGACAGGGTTTCTCTGTTATGTAGTTCTGGCTGTTCTAGAACTCACTATGTAGACCAGGCTGGCCTTGAACTCACAGAGATCCTCTGCCTCCGGAGTGCTGAGATTAAAGACATTTATCACCACATCCAGTAAATACATGGGTGGATATTGAGGACAGGAAGTGAAATAAGCCAGACACAAAAAAGTTAAATGTTCTATGCAGCACATAGAACAGTCAGTTCCTAGAGACAGAAAGTGGAATGGGGGTTAGTTACAGGAGGCAGGGGAAGCAGGAAGTTATTTAAGGAGCACAGAGATTCAGTTTGGTGAAAAGTCTTTGCCGATGTGGCTAGCGCTGGTTGCATAACAGCACGGATGTACTTAGTGGCCCCGAACAGAACATTTAAAGAGATCGAAATGGTAGACGCTACACCATGCATATGCACCACATTGAAACAATGAAAAATTATGCAGTAACAGACTGAAAGAGCCAGGTCCAGAAAACAAGTATGCGAGACCCAATATATGCATAACTGGGGTCTGCAAAGGAAGCCAGCCAATAGAGGGAATAATTACTTAAAAATATAATGTAAGAACACTTTCCCCAAACAAAGATTTTAATCTACATATTGAAAAAGCACACAGCATCCCAGAGAAAACTGCCACAGAGTGTCAACACTGACAGATACCCTCTAAAACGACGGGACATGTAAGATAAAGAATTTTGGCTACAGTTAGACAAAAATTTTCCTGGAGGGAAATAAAATCAGGTTGGCATCACACTTCTCCACATTAGCATTCAGGAGACGGTAGGATAACATGCCCAAGAAATTCAATAAAGGGAAATGTGAGCCAAGGGCTATGCAGCTAAGCTCTGCTGCAGGGATGAAGGCTGAAGACTTAGTTTTAAACATCCAAGAACATCCACAGCACAGTGTGCATGAGCACCTGCTGAGGACTCTGCCATCAGCTGAAGAGGGGCCAGCTGGGGAACTTCAGGGGAAGACATGTTGGTGGGTAACAAGTGTGCTCAGCTGTGGCTCTCACACTGGCAGGCAGGAGTAACAGCAGGAACAGTGAACAAATGTCACATTCAGATGAGGCACAGAATGGGGGCTGGGGGCGAAAGTAGAGAACGGTAAGTTTCTGAACACCTCATCTGCAGTAGAATAGAAGGTTATTGTTACAAACATCAAAATCAAGTGCAGAATTCTGAGCGTATTTAAGATAAGAAAGGCAAAGATGAGCCCAGGCTTACAGGGGTCAAGAGGAGAACACTGGTGTCTGAAGCCAGGGATTAAGGAAGAGGAATGAGGAGGGGGAGGATGGAAGTTAGAAACAGAGAAAGACAGAGACGGAGACAGAGAGAGAGAGAGACACAGAAAGAAAGCGACACAGAGACGAGGCAGAGAGAGATAGAGACAGAGAGGACAGTGCATCATTTCAGTAATAAAATTTTTAAAATGAAAAAAGCAGTAAGCTAAGTGCCCACCAACAGATGGATATGTAAATAAAATGCAGTGTACATCCACAATGGGATAGTATTCAGAAAGAATAATGAAATCCTGTTATCCGGAGAGTTAGTATGCTACTTGTGATGTACCAGGCATAAGAAGACAGGAACTGCATACTCTCTCATATGTGGAAGGTAAAAAGACGTTACCCTGAATATAGAATACTGACTACAGTATGTACTGGTGTATGTGTGTGTGTGTGTGTGTGTGTGTGTGTGTATGTGAACGTGTATGGGGAGGCCATAGGTGGTCATCAGGAGCATGCATCTTGTTCACTGACAGTCTCAGTGGGTCCTGGGGCTCGACACTTTGGCCAGTGAGCCCAAGGGTGCACATGTCTCCACCTCCCCAGAGCTGGGATTACAAATGTGTGCCAACACATTTGCCTTTTCACACTTACCTACTGTCTAGCAAGTGAAAACGTATTACTGATTATATTAATGGCATTAGCTTCTCCCTCTAAGGATCCTTATCTAAAAAGACAAAATAGTCATCAGGCTCAAGAGTCAATGGCCAAAGAGGGGGCATTTCACCCCCTTACGCAGGAGGCAATTTCATTCAAACCCAGGAGGCAATGACTGACATCCCTAATCTGGATCTGTAGTCTCTCCCAGAGGCTGAGTGTTAAGAGCCTTGGTCCCTAGCCCATAGCACTATATTGAGAGAACCTTTGAGAGTTGGCAGCCAATGGAAGGAAGTTAGGTCATTAGGGGAACTCTTTTGGAGGGGGTGGATACTGGAACATCAGATACCCCCCTTTCCTCCCTAGGGCACCCTGAGGTAACAGACTTCCTCTCCCACCCACTTCTTTAATGACATTTTGTGCTGCCATGCACCCACAGTGATAGGGCAAAGTAACAGTGGACTGGAACTTCTGAAACTGTGAACCCACATAAACAATTTCTCCTTCTCCTTCTCCTTCTCCTTCTCCTTCTCCTTCTCCTTCTCCTTCTCCTTCTCCTTCTCCTTCT